>BJBW01006293.1:9805-74882 GCA_004320125.1 Scolopax mira
GCAGCATTAGGAAAACTGCATTTTTGCTTTGTTGTAGAATGATGCAAAGCCTTCAGCACAATTATTTCAGATCCCCAGTAATTCCCCAGCATACTATGTAGTAATTGTTGTCATGCCACGCACCGAGTCTCTACATTACGTTTGGCATGAGTACAGGGTATCAGAAAAACAAGTGGGATAATCTCTCAAAGGTGCCTAGAGTGACAAAAGGCAGCAGCCAGCTCTGGGGAGGAGGGACTCAGCTGGCAAGTCACCATGCTGTTTTACAACCACTGAGCCATGTTTGTATTGCTGTGGACCAGACATACTAAATGCTATTTTCCCCTTTTCAGGCCCCTGACACACACATTTCTGAGCAACGTCTGAGAAAACAGGGGCAGGAAAGGGCAGAAAGAGTAAGGCCTTTGCAGGTTTCCTGACTAAAAGGAGGCAAAGAAAAAAACTGCAGTGAAAGCAGAGCAGGATACCAGCAGAGGCTCCATTTTAGGAAATAAGCTGATGGGGCAGATGAGCGGTGAAGGTGAGGGTATGATGCACAAATTCAAGACAGCAAAAGACAGTGAAGTGGTGGGAGAGCAGAATGGGGGTATACGCTCTGCCTTGAGGCAGAAAGCTGACCAAATCTAGAAGGAAGAGACAGTAAGCAAGGCAAACCAGGGAGAGGAAAAAAAAAAGGGATAAAGCCATGGAAGGAAGCAGCTGAGAGGTCTGCACACAGCAAGGGTGTGTTCAGCAAGTGACACGGAAATTGGAAGCAACTCAGAGTTTAATCTCACATAAAAACTTGTTTTTGGCTAGTGAGAGTGCTGGCGGGAATCCCACTTCATTGCTTAAGAAGGAAAGTAGGCAAATTTTTACCCACTCAAACAGGTGGCATACTGGGAAGAAAAAGTTAAACAGGGTAACTTCAGCCAGCACCACAACTGCGGGTGGTCACAAGCAGCAATTTAATCCTACCAAAATACATGGGATGAGTGACCAGGATCAAGTCTTCTGCTTCAGAGTCACGTGCTATGGAGAAGCCTAGTACCTCTCCTTCTGTTCTGCTGGCTTTACCGGGGCAAAGTTATGTTTTGGCAATGCACAGTCCAAGTTTTCCCCAAATCTAGCTGCCTCCCCAGTAGTCTGGCTCAGATCCCTGGTGGCAAGGCTCTGCAAAAGAGATTCTATAGGCAGTTGATAGGAGTCTGAAAGCCCAGGCTTGCCAAAATTAGTTTCTTTGGAAGCTGCAAGTCACAGTAAGCACATAATATACACATAAAGAACACCATCTAGACTTTCACTGTATATGGTCTTTGTTATTCCTAAAAGTTTAACAGATGCAAAGATTCAGATAAAAACCTAAGAGCAGTGGAACTGTCCTGTCTCAGTTTCTTTAACATTTTGCAACCTCCCATAGAGCATTCCCATCCTCATCTCAAAGCTCAGTCTTTCACAGCCCCAGCTCATGGAATTGCAGCATACCTCATGGGCAACCAATTACTGTCCTTGAGGGCAAGTCCCTTGGCTAACCAGAACATCCCACGATGGCAATATGCCTCAGCCCCTCCTGAGCTAGCCACCTCTCATGTTTTAAAGATTCTGCTTTAGCATCTGACTTTGCTGTCCTCACTGGACAGCTTTTGCTCTCCAGCCTGAGCTCCTGCCATCAGTCTCAATCTGAATGGTTGCCTGTCCTTCCACCTGAACAGCCATCAGAGCAACGTCCCTCCATTGCTCTTGACACAGAGGACACATGGCACAGCCCTGACAGCGTATGGCTGACTCTGCAGATACTGAGGCAACAGTCCTCTTGTTTCATAACCACCATCTTTCTTGAACTGTACACAGACAGATTTCTTCAAGACATGGCCTTACGCCCAAGCTACAAAAATTTAAGACTTGCACTTGAGAAACTAGTGTCTTGCTGCCTGTGGGGCTCGTGCTCTGACAGGCAACACTGTCCTCCATTTCAGTCTGTCTCCATTTCCTTTTTGTGCAAATACCAGCTATATAGACACACACTGGAGACACAGACCCCCTTCTCCACCATTTTAGAACTGCTGACTCTCCACAGGTCACACAGATTTGCAAGGGCAACAGACACCTTAGGAACAGCTGCAGTGCTGGGGGGAAATGGAGACACAGGAGATGAGGAATGAGAATCTCCTCCACTTCCGATTCCAATTTCACTTTTAAAGCTTTTAAGAAAACAGTATAGCACCACCATGTATTTCTACATATAGGTAAATTTGGATATAGGATATACAAATTAGAGTGGAAATACCTCTTCAAACCCCAAACAGTTTCTTCTCTTTAGCAGGATGCTCTCTACCTTCCATCTTTGTAAGACAAGTACCAGAACAGTCCCCTTCTCCCCCCCCCACCTTCCACCCATTTTTGGGGTCTATTTTAATCAGCAGACATGCTAGTCACTATTTTGGCAGAAGGGCTGGGAAAGAAACACTCTGGTTTTAGCTATTAATTAGCATATTAGCATATGTTGCTTGTGTTACAGCAGCATATATTTTGTATTTCTAGTGCCTTTGACACTGTCACACTAGGGTCTATATTCACAAAACACACACTCAAAAACACACCACTCGATCTGGTTTTGAGTCTGTCTCTGCTGAGACCTACTAGGATGTTTAGTGAAAGAGAGTTCTTGTTCAGTCATTAGTAACACACATCCCACTTCCAACTACCTCCTTCACCCTGCTAGCCTTCTTGCTATTATGCCATAGAGGGCAGGATTGGTGATGCTCTACCAGAATAACCACCTGACAGGGATTCCTGGAACATCCATCTCCATAGTTAAATAGTTCAGTGGCAGGTGGATCCCCTGTTCAGGAATTAGACTTCTGCATGGTCTTCTCTGCACTCTAGTAACCAAGAAAACTCTGCTCCAGCCAGCAATACTCACTGGCCAGAGAAACCCTGATCCTATGCAGTGCTGATGAATGAAGACAAAGAGATGATCTCAGAGTCTTCAGCCATAGATGTATCCTTTCTTTCTGGTCTTCTTGTGGCAAAGAGGCACTGCTTAATAGATAGGCATTCTCTTCAGAAGACCCCAATACCACAACTGCCTGCATAGATGCCTTCCAGAGTCGAGTGTTATGTACAGCCTCACATTTCTTGCTTCCTTACACCACATGCTTTGATTATTTTACTGCCCAAACTCCAGTAAGCTGAGAGTTAACTCTTAGGGAGGGGCAGACAGGGGAATTCAGGTAACAGCATGAACGAGGATAACTTTCATTCCTCAAGAGCAAACCTTAACAAGAGATCAGAAGCCAGACTCCATTGGGAGACCTAGAAGGCTGAGTTCTCTTTGCTCTGAAAACTACCTCTTCACAGTCTGTCTCTGGCAAGTTTCAGTCTGCAGTGAATTAGTGAGAAGTTTCAAAGCCAAGATTTTTTTAGTTCAGTACAAAATTGCTTATCTTGGCAATACCATGGATGAACATTGTATCTCCTCCAGCAATCCCCGTTTTCATTTAAAACACACTTCATTCCCTAGGAGCTCAAGACAATATCTAGAGACAGTAGCATCTGACAATTTCATACCACAATTCATTTGGTGCATTTAATTGGAAATGCAAAGTCTACTATTAATTACATCTCCTACTTTACACATCTTGCCTCTCAGACAAATAATGTACTTTGGTCACTAAAATGTTATTCCATACTGAAAAAAATTCATCTGAATGAACTACTTTGAAACCAGCTATGTTTGTACATAATTAAGTTATTTTATAGACAATAAAGTTCTGTTCAGAGAGAGATATATTAAATCAAGACTCGATACAAGGTATTTTAGTAAGTGAGATACAGCAAGAAATAAAGCTACATTAATAGTTACTGGCACATTAGGAAGAAGAGATGTACTGAAATTTTCCAGGGCTAAAATCATCTTTTCTTCTTTGCAAAGCCAAGGAGAAAACAGCAGGATTTCAGGCCAGATTTCAGATCAACCCCAAATGAATTCTTTACCTTCCAACTTGGATCATTTACCCAAAAGCAAAAAACAAGCAAAATACAGAGGCGACAAGCTGTTTTTCCTCTCTCAACCTGTACCAAACTCCCTAAAATGTTACAATATTCACTCACAATTCAAGTGATCAAAGTTCAGCTGCCACCTCTGCCCGACAGATTCACTCTACTGAGCTTATCTTCAACTTGACCTACTGTGTGTTATCAAAAGCCTCAGAAAGACTAGAAAACTGATTACAAAATGTCTGTCCAGACAATAAAATGAAGTGTAACTTTATCATTTGTGACTTAAGAAAAGGCACTAGTCCCTGAGCTGCTGGATAAGCAGGGAATAGCTACCCTGTTCTGTTCTGCAGATCCGCCCTTGACATTTTTTGACTTCCTAAGCTAAGCCTTCATAGCACCCTGACCTACTTTGCTTTCAGATGAATCTAAGACATGTTTTCTGGCACCAGCTGTTATTGAAGGTGTTTTTCCATGCTTTGCATTGAAGAGGTTACATGTTTTCTTCTATCTGATCTGCTGCTGTCTCCCTATAATAAATGTATTATATTTGTTATTATTATATCCCTGCTCATTGATATTCCAATACTCTCAGAAGACTCAGGGGCAGAGCTTAGATGGCACATCATTTGATGAGGGTCTGTCCACATTTGTAGCCATGACTAGATTTTCCATTCAAAGATGGATTCAGGCACATCTCTACAGTCATTCTTCCTAGAAATGTGACCTTTCACAAGACAACTGAACAGACTAGTCTGCTGGCCTGGTGAACACAATTTGAAAAGCCAGGCTAGGTTCCTGAAGCTATCTACCTGGGCAGGGTGATTGGGAAGAATTGAAACCACTGAAATATGTCTGCCTTAATTCAGGAGTCCTGTAGCAAGAACACAGGGCCACAAATGCATTAGCCGAGACAGGTTAATTCCACTGCCACCATTGCCACAAGCAATCACACCAACCTAACACTTCTCTTCTCTTGTTGCATACTCAGGTCACACACTTGTAAGAGAATGGAACAGCCTCTACTACTCTGGGCATTGAAACAGCAGCAGCTAGTGCCTGCCAAAATACTGCAAGACCCTTGTTTGGATAAGGTCAGTTACCAACTAGCCTGACTCACTCCACATTTGGTGTCTCCCAAAGCAATTCTGATACAATGGAAGACTTCCAAACATTGAAGGGATCTGCTGAGGGAAACAAAATGTGTGTGTTCTTCTATGTGTCATGCTGAATCAGCTTGATCTCCCCACACCCTCAAACATCCCACAAAAACAGTAGGTGCTGCATGCCACCCCTCTGCAGTCAGATAGAGCATCACTAATGTATTTGCCACTTACTAATTGAGCTCCTCCCCTTAACCATCCAAGATCTTGCTGCTTCCCAGAACCACACTTCAACTGGGCAAAGACAACAGCTCCAAATACTGTACTTGTAATTTGCATCTTGATTCAAGGGCAGCATTCAGTCTTCCAAGATAAGCAAACTCAGAGCTTACCAGTAACTATATCCATGATGCCAAAATGCTGCTCATACAGCCTTCCCTGATCACCTTTGCAATCAGCACAAAAGATTTGTTGTTTCCTACTCTCTCATCCATTTGGCATTTTTGGAGGTTATGAGCTTGGGATACAGGTGGCCTCCCGTACTACTGCAACACTCTGTGGGACATAACTGCAAAGCTGACAACTGAAATAGCCTTGATCAATAACAGCTATTTCTAAAGCTGACTGCCAGAGCCGACATCTTGAGAAAGAATCCCATGCTCTGAAATCAGCTTTAGTAGAACTAGGAGGGCTAGGCACCACACAAGGACCTTACATGGACATGTGAGAGGCCATCCTAGAGTCAAGGATAGGGTTCTGCAACTTCTACATCATCTTTACCTCTCAGATTTCCCCTTCCAGCTGCGTTGATCAAAGGCAAATATCTTACTCTGTTATTCAGTGGTCCCAGAATATAGCAGTAGATTTCTGCTTTTCAGCCTTTGAAACAGCTCTGCCTGCCTCCCTTCATACCACTTTGCGTGGCTGAAATTTACTGTGGAAGTAACACACCAAACAAGGAGTTACAGTTTTTGTGCGTTTTCAGTTTGATTTTCATTCCAAGGCAGGGTGGGTGAAATGCTCTGGTGCCAGATTTGGTACGCTTCCAAGCTGATTCTGCACAGACTAACACTTCACTGGCTGCATACAAAGCCCATGAAAGTAAACAAGAGCACAAGAAGCTACTTTTAACTACTTTACTCTGCTCACCCTCTTGTACCATGATATTAGATCAGCAGTTGTGACAGCAACATATTTTAACTGCACTAAAACAAATGGCAGCTCAGAGTCAGGGCACAGTGAGATGACTCTCACCTGCTCCCTCATTGCAACCTTTGGTGGCCAGAGGCCACCTTGATTTGTCACCACACCATGCTGTAGAGGAACTGGGGAATTCTCAGAAAACAAACATATTTGGGGTGAGAAGAAAGGGTGAAATATCAGAAGTATTACTGATGCATGGAAAGCAGCACAAATCAGAAGCAAGCTAAGAGCTAGTGCCATTCTCCCCACGCCCTTGTTCAAAGCTCAAAATGTCCTATAAATCTACACATAAAATAGCCACGCTGCCCAGAACTACCAAGGAGCAAGTCAGAAGGCTGTGGCACTCACCTCTGGGTACCACTGAGAGGTCAGCAAGAAGTTCTTCTGTCTGGGAGATGCACTGTCCTGGACGCCACAACACACTGTGTAGCATCTCAGCGTAGACTTGAGGCTTTATCTCTGGAATTAGGAAAGAAAGGAGTCATAGGCAAGTCAGAACAAACAAGTCCAGCAAGTCTCAGTGACAGAGGCTTACCCAGTAGCATGATTCCTCCCCTAAAACAATAACAATATACTTCTTTCATCACACCTTTCATCCAGGAATCCCGAAGCCTTTTCAGAGCATTAACTACACCCTGCAACACCCCAAATCAGAAGAACCATGAAAATTTTGCAAGGACACAGAGTTTACTTCCTTCTTTGGAATAATTAAGAACAAATCAGAAGTTATGGGCAGGACCAATGCAGAAAAAGCTGTATGTTCTAAAGAGACAATGTTCAGTCCCAGACCAGATAAGGAGCTGAATCAATTGATGTAGATTCAGTGGTCTCAACACCCTTGAACTTCCCTGAAAATGATCATTTGGTCAGATAAGAACTTGCCTCCATAACAGCTACATTCAAGTTTGTCATTCTTCTTTAATTATTTAGATGTTAATTTTTTATTGTGGCTACCTAGCCACACACACATTTCTGCCCTGGAAAAATTATTCTAGGTCATAAACATTTTGGATATAAATATTTGCAGGTTGTCTACATAAACATTTCCTCTTCTGCTATTTACAGCAAGCTAGCTGGCAAGTCAATTAACACAAGCACAAACTCTTACCTGTAGTAGCAGAACATCACAACAAGATACAACAAGATACATTTTCTTGTAAAGTTTCTAGTATCTGTGGACTTTCTTCCTCCATCGTAATGACCTCCGTTTGACCCCTCTACAGCTCAGCAATCACCAGCTTAGCAGCACACTGATTTGAATACATCTTACATGGCTGGAGCTCTTCCTTCCACCTTTTATCAAGTCCACGGGCAAGTACAGGAAGGCTGTCTTTCTGGGAAGGCCAGTTTCTTTTGAATGAAACACAGGCTAAAGCTAAGCCTCAGCTTCTCATTATTTGGATTCAGTCAATGTCTCAGCATAATTTGTTATGAAACACAATGAATACAGTTGCTAATGATGCACGTGACATAATTTCTTCTCAATACTTTAACTGGAAGCTCCATTGCCACTCCATAGAGGAACATTTCTATTGAGTCAGTCCAGATGTGCAAGAGAAATGCAGTCAGAAGCCTAGCTAGAGGGTGACAATTTCCAAGGGTGAAGTATCAAGTGTCATATGATTACCTGACCCTCGTGTAGGTGGTCTGAAGAGATAATCATTCCACACAGCCCACGATGCTCAGGGATAGAGCTGCTTCTTGTGACTCGATTGTGGCACAAGTGGAAGAATGCATGACGCAGAGGCTTCATGGCAATCTCTGAACAGTCTCACCTGCAGGCAAAAAACCTACTGATGCTTAAGGAAAGTTGTTAAACTGAGGGGGGGACTGAAAAGCTCTTCCAGCCCTAGTTTCATGGCAGGAAGGCCACACTGATTAAGGATATAGTAATCCTGGTCAACAGTCCCCACTCTGCACAAGGTGCCTGTGCATCTTCTTGTACTGACAATACTTCCCTGGGGCAGAAACCCCAGAAAAAGGGACAGGCAATAGCCATCAGTGGTTCAATTACCATGTACCTAAAAAATTTGGCTCCTGATTCTAGAGGCAGTGTACTGGCGTGCCTGCTGGTGCTCCACTGAAAAACTTCAAAAAAAAGCCTGGACAAGTCAGGAAATGCTGGAAAAGAGGCCAAGGTTGTGGTCCACCTGGGTATCACATAAAAGAAAGGAAAGAGATTCTGGAAGCAGAATATAGGATGCCAAAGACCAGGACCCCCACCATAACACAGCTGGTGAGGAGGCAAAGTCTCAATGCACAACCAAAGCAATTGAGTAAGAGGCTCAGATTCATCAGGGACTGGGAAAGTTTCTAGAGATTAAATCTTGCAAAGGATGACCAAATTTCCACGTGACTGACAGGGAAGTGGGATTTGCACTTCACATCAGGAAGATCATAATGAAATTTCAAAGTGACAAGTAGGAGAAAGCAGGCTGGTGCACATAGGATACACTGTTCTTAATCATATTGCAGTAGACACTGCAATCTCAAGTAAAGAATAGGACAGAAGTTGATAAAACTCAGATAGTAAACAAAAGTAGTAAAAAAAAATCTGGTATGAACAGGATACAGTGACAGAGAGCAAAACAATGCTTCCTGCGTTTCACAGAACTCTCTAAGAAGATAATGATGGCACAGACCCAGAATACTTACCTTAAACAAGGCAGGTATAAGACCATGGACAAAGCAGGTATAAAGGAAACATGGTGGCAGGAAGGCAATGGAATGTGGAAATCCCAGGGAAATATTCTTTCCAATTATTTTAATTACCCTGAAGTAAAATGTGTAATCTTTACATTGACTACTCAGATAATACTAGATTTCTAGATGCTGTGAGTAACTGCTTTGGGAACAGGCAGCTAGGAAGCCCACAAAATGGGAAGCAGGTTTTGATTCAGTCCTGGCCAGAAAACATAATTGGTTCATTATATTTCTGCCATGTACCCAAATTATATCAGCATCAGATAAAGCATTTCTACAGACCCCCAAAGCCATAAGATCAACTACTGCCATGCTCAATTACAGAGGCAGGAACCACACAAAAGCAGAAAAAAAATGAATGAACCTAAAAGGGAAACCTTAAAGAACTGCATGTTTTCTGCAGACAGAAAAACTATTTAAAACATCATGTTAGTCTCAGAGTAAATGTATCCTGTCTGTCCAAGAAAAAAAGCTTTGAGAAAGCCTGAAGCTAAACATAACAATATTAAAAAAAACCCAAACGAACAAACAAACCAAAACAACAACAAAAAAAAAAACCACCAAAAAAACCCCACACCAAACAAAAAAACTAACCATAACCATTGGGAGCAAGAAAGCATACTTCAGAAAAGCTGAAAAATATGAAAGGGTTATAAACTCAGGCATAAACTGCAAAAAGAAAAAAAAAAAAGCAACCCCCAATGTTAAGGAAAAGCATACCTGAACCATCTAGCTGGTATTTCTCAGGAGCAAAGTATCAGTATAAGAAACTGGGGAAAAAGGCTACAAAGTGACCGCAATATAGTAGCACTTAACCACAGTGAAGGATGAAAAACCTGCCTTACTAATGATGGTATGTAGCCTTTCACCCAACACTACTTTATTGACAGAAGACCAGGGCAAATCCTTCCAAAAAGCAGCATGCCGAAGCATGTTAAAGCATGAGGAACCTTCGACAGTGTAATATGATATACAAGATGGCCACGTTAGCACAAGCAACCTAGATGTCCTCCACTGACTGCTCCAGAAGTTCATTTAGCTGCCAGGCATTCAGTCATAAAAATAATGAAGTATTATTAATCCTGTGATAGAACAACTACCAGCTTTGGATCAATGTTTTCCACATCTGTCTCCTGAGCAACATCTGGTCTGACTTGCCTAGCTAGATCAGTAGCCACAGGAAGGATGTATTGGTGTCTTTGATTCTTTGATCTTAGACAGTTAAGGAACCATGGCAGCCCTCTCATCAGAACAGATCAGTTGGAAGGGTTCTATGTTGATCATCTAGTCCAACTGCCAACAAACTGTAGGCACCATGTTTCTCAGCACTCAGCTCAGGTCACAGAGAAAGTTTGTGCTTTGCAGCAGCATGCATTTCTGGCTACTGGTCACCTTATCTGCATGCTATCTGGTACACATCAGACTCCAGAAGGGGGCTGTGACATTCCAAGAAAGCTGGCAGTTGTTCTATCTGATCTGATAGCACCTAAAGGGACGTCACAAAAACAAGAGCACCTCATGTCTTGCACATGAGCAAAATTTGCCACTGCTTTTTTAGAAATTAATTTCAGACATGCACTGTCATTTTCCTAGGTTCCCCCAAAGTTTGGCAAGTAAGGTGTTCTATACAACTGGCATTTACCTGAAGTCAAGGCAGAAAATTACTTTTTCCTTCACATGTAGACACTGGGATGGCAACAGTTCAGTAACTGATGAGCCAAGCATGTTCTTCATCTTTTCTCCTCCAAAGGTGTCCGGTCACCATGGTATCTGCTAAAGAAACAAAACACACTTTATTTAAAACAATCCTAAATTAATATTAGGATAGAAAACTCCTCTGAGAAGATATTTGCATTTACAAAGGTTCTTGCCAGACAAATTGCTTAGCTCTTTTGTTTGGCCAATAGCTCTTCCTTCAAGAAAAAGTCAATACTGATCTGGTGTTGCCACTCCCAATACAGCTCCTGAAGCAGGCAACTACGAGGCAGCCTTCCTGAGCATAAAAGCTGAAGGAAACTTGGGCTACACCTTTGTAGCCATGAGTTTAAGAAAGTCCAGTCCCCAATGCAGGACACTACAACTCTTTCACAGTTCTGATCTGTAGACACATTTCGGAAAGAAAAGAAGGCTCCCTAAGGCTGTACAAGTTCAAATAGAAAAGCCTGTATAATTAAAGTCACAAAAAAGTTTGCACTGCAGCTCTGTTGTTACCCATTACAAATGCAAATACAAATTTCTTCATTTCATAGCTTATGCTTTTCCTCGTAACTATACACAAGGAATATTTTACATATTCATCATGAATATATTTTAAAATAGTTCTTTAAAAGCCATATTTAAACTTTTGTATGAGGAAAAAGCACAGTATATACCCAACACGCTTTGCAACTTGGCTTGTCATAAGCTTTAGTATCTTTTTGCACAAGATGCACGAGGCTCAAGTGTATCTGCTACTGGATTTCAGTCACATTCATTTGCCCTACAAACACCAAAATGCACAAACTGGCACACAAAGCTTATCTTGGCTCATGTCTGTACCTGTGGGTTTCCAAAGAGAAAACCTGTGTATTCAAATAATCCCAAAATTTCCTAACAAAGGACTCAAAACCAGGGGTCCAGACTATGATTCTTTAAACTAGATATTTCGGAGCAGGAAAATTTTAAAGATATGGAATTTCTCGGGATAAACTCCAGTTAGACAAACTTCACTAAACACAAAATGGCAGTGGAGAAGGCAGTGTGCCTGCAGCCTCACACAGTGACCAGCACCCAGGTTCCTCTGCCCGGGCTAGCACTTAGGCCATGGGAGCACAGTGCCTTTCCATGGCAGGTGCTGAACTAGCCCAGTGCAGACCTGCCCATGCTTCTCTGAAGACCTAGCTCCAAACTCAGGTGCTCAACTAGGTGCTAAAATAAAGCTCCTGAAACACAAAATCAAGTTGCTTTTCCAGAAGCCACCAAGATCCTTTATCAGGCCCACACAAACAACAGCTACTAAGCCTTTGCTTTCCTTTCTGATTTTATTGATGGAGTATCTTTCACTATGAAACCTTAGGAAACAAGAGAAGCTTTCACTACATAAGGACCTTCATCCACTTTTATGCTTTTTTTCTTGGTAGCACTACTCCAGCTGAGACTGTCATAGGGCTGTGTTTGATTACAGACACCAGAGAATTTGCTGCCAGGTTTATTTTATTAATAGTCTGTTCAATTCAAGTCAAAATATGGACTGAGTCCCAGAGCAAGTTCACAGATTCCCCTTAAGCACCAGTTTCCTGCATGGCGTGCACAGAAAGCAGAGTTTTCTCACAAAGAGCTCACCATCCCATCAGGTCTACAAATGCTCTGGTACCTTTAGTGTCATCCAAATAATCCCAACATCCTAACACATCAGTCTCTTTCCTTGCATAAAGGGTAAAGTAAGAAAGTAAGAAATAAAGGTAAGTGCTGTCTCAGCCTTTGGAAACGCAGTTGCTACCTACCTCCTTTTAGCACATGGCTTTGATTTGTCAATAACAAAACACTAACAGGATTAGGTTGCTCTGCTATAACTGTATCAGCACAAGGTACAGGATATCCAGGATTCTGTTTACCAGTCTGAATAGCTTGTGGACAAGCTGGAAATGACTTCAAGTAGAGGTTACTGCACAAGCAAACTTACATCCTCAGTTGCCCTTTTTATTGCTGTACTCCCAACTTCATTGAACTCATGCATATTGCAAACAGATGGGGAAAGATCCAAAGCCAGTGGATACAGAAGAAATTTTATGCCCATGATCCTTCCCATTCATTATTTTTTTCCATCTTGTTTTTCTTCCTGTGCCCTTAAGAGAAAACTGTATAGTTTCACCTAGGGCTCTGAGTCAAACAGCATTTACTCACTCTCTCGCTTAGGATAATCCTAAAAAAACTCCTCCTTAGTAAACTACTGTGAAGTAATTTTCAGGTTGGAGCCTCCCGCTGTCTTCTCAATCTCTTCCTTAATTGAGAAACATACATTATGCAGAACTGCCCTGACTTGCAGAATGCTGAAGAATTGTCTTAAAGACTAAAGCCATTAACATGATCTTGCTATACTAATGTGTCATCGGAATTGCTTCAACAACCCTTGTGACTCCTCCCCATCATGTTTGCCCTGACAGCTCTCGTTTTCTTCCTTAAATGATATTGAGACATATACATTATACATCCCTAGCGTATAGGCTATCGCCAGAGTATTTAACCTCTCCTTGGGCAGATCTTCTCGAAACACAGAGAAGCAAGAACAATTATCTGCTGTTGTAATGAATTGCCCATGTAGAAGTTAGTGCAAAAATAGAAACTGGTATGCAGGGACAGGTCTACAGCTGACTCAAATGGTCTTCACTGGATTAGCCCATACTGAGTTGTGCTAACACCCACTTCTTCCCATTACTTCAGGGATGGCTATTTGGGTACAGGCAATAATGCCCATGGCTTCCAGATTAAGCTATAAATCCTGTTAAGGGCAAAGTAAAAAAAAAGGGAGAAGGATCACAGAGATAAAAAAAAAAAATAGGATTTGTGTTCACCTCTAGGGGATGAAAGACAACTCCAAAGAGTAAAGCAATTTGATATTTGTGTTTCTGTTTAACACCATTATTCTACAAACCAGTATGAAGACGTCAAGAAAATTAATTACCTTATTCCTATCACGGAGGATGAAATTAACAACATGTCCAAGACAGGACAAAATATTTCCAGGTTTTCATTAGTCTGTATGAAGAAAGAGACTGAAAGAAATGGAAGTGGAGGTGATCTTAAACACAGCTCTTGTTTCTAAATCAGGAAGAGGAAGGTGGTGGTGAGGAACAGTAAAATGAGAATCAAAAATACTGCAAGTTAGACCTTGAAGCATTTGCCCATGAAAGCTGAGGCTGCCATGAATGACAAGGATCTAGGGTCACCTAAGCGGGGGGGGGGGGGGGGAGAAACNNGGGGGGGGGGGGGGGGGGGGGGGGGGGGGGAAGAATCACAAAATTTGTCATTTTCATGCCCCCTTTTAGCCTCCAGAGTCAGAAAAGTTTGAGGGTACAGCAACAAATAAAAGAATATCAATGTTTAAACAGCAAAAAGGAACAGCTCTTCAATACTAACTCAGTGGGCCTTGCAGTCTCAGGGATCCAGAAATCTCCCTGCCACATTGAGATGTCACAGTCGCACTACAGGGGTACCAGACTTGGAGAACACAGGACAAAAAGACCATGCAAATAGCTACCACCACCCATGATCTGTTGCTCTTCATCACTCCTGCCCATACTGTGCAAAGGTGCACATCACTAGCAAGAACACAGCGTTGCCCCTGCCCATACACAACTGGCTGCACCTCCCAGCTCCAGTGCTGAGAGAGGGCTTATTCTTGCAGACTGACCCAAATTCCCCCCTGCACCCAGTGTTCAGCAGTGAAGACCAGCAGCAATCATAGGTGGCTTCTTGAGGAAACCTGGACTTTCACTCCCGACAGGAAACAGAGCAAGGTACAGAACAGGCTTAGAGTACCCAGTAACACCCAACATTACAGACAGATCGTGCACAGAGTGGTGGGGGACAATCTTTCTATAACCAGCAACCTTCCACTAAAAACATCGAGTTACGGGGCTTTAAGATTTTTACAGCTGTAATACAGCGTGTGAAAGATTGGGTTTTTTCCTTCTTTTATATATAAGAGGATCACCCCCACCCAGGTGCCAGTACTTTCACATATTTACACTCAACCAGAAGGCCATACATATGGAATGCTTAGCTATAGCAGGGCTGCAAAACCAGCACAACAGCACATATCTTTGTGCTGAGCATATGGGTGATCTCCCTGCAGACAGGCAGTGTTCCCAGAATGTTCCACCCTCTCTGTTTGCTGAGACTGGGTGGGCTGGACCCTGGTCTGGGTTGCTAAAAAAAGAGAAGGCTGATGCAGGGAACCAGGCTGACAAAGCTTTTGGGTGGGGAGTGCCGGTGACAGCTGAGTTTCTCAGGCTGTGTCTGCATCCTACAGACAGTCTGGGTACCTCCCGTGTCGTGGAGAGCTGAAGCTCCTGAAGTTAAGCAGAAGAGCCTCTGTCT
Source organism: Scolopax mira (assembly GCA_004320125.1). NCBI lineage: Eukaryota > Metazoa > Chordata > Aves > Charadriiformes > Scolopacidae > Scolopax > Scolopax mira. The sequence continues at coordinate 24,871 of BJBW01006293.1, forward strand.
CTCTCCCAGATCATTCCTGCTAGGCACAGATGCTGCCACTGCACTCCAGTAACCACCAGGAGAGAAGTTTTGGTAGTGACAAGCCAGCTCCTGTGTTGCACCTGTGCAGGGACGAGTCAGCAATGTAATTTCCAAGACCAACTAGGTAAGGTTGGAGACCTTGGTGAAATAGTACTCGGACATTTGCAAGGAATTCAGGGACAACAGGTCTGAGCTACACGAGCAGAAGTCATTCCTCACTTCTCTGCTCCAGAGGAAGCAGAGAAAAAGAACCCCATTTGGAAGGCAACAGAAGTGGATACAGGACATTTAAAGAAAACTGACCACATGGTTTCAAATTACATAAACTACCTTTCAACACACAACTGATAGCTTGTGTAGGGGTAGGAAGAAATCACTCCATCGAAACCCATCTCAGCTCATCCAGCAGTTTTCATTCCTGAGCCACGACACAAGTGCTCTGAGCATTGCCAAACTAACTACAGTGCTTTTCAGAAGAGAAAACATGCACAAAGGGTGACTTTTTACCCTTCATCTGCAGGCTACCCCTCCAAAAGGCTGACTTCCTTGTAGGATGAGAAATAGAACAGGTCCATTTCTCTGCAAGGTGAGCTCAGGCCATCACATAACCTCACAGTTGCTGATCAAAAGGAACATCTGTGAAGCTCTCTCTTAATAGCTTTTACACATTAAGATAGTCTCGAGGTGACCATAAAGGATTTGTCAGGGTCAAGTACATAATATTAATTAAAACTGGTCTTGCACCCATTCTAGAAGAAATGCTTTGTAAGAACAAGTGTTGCAAGACATGTTCTAGCCAAGAGCATTCATGACTGTATGACTTTGTTGCTAATAGAAATAGGGAATTCTTTTCCCTCCACACAGAATGATGCTCAGTAAAGCTAGCCAGTACCCTTACAACTTGAAGGCATGCAAAAGCCCTCTGAGTTTGAACCAAAGCTGATCAAATACAGGTGTTAGAACTAGCAGAATGCAGAATTCTACAAGTTTGCATCATCCTTGCATGAAGTCAGTAAGATTCACTCACACTGACATAGTCCACAAAACAAACGCTTTGCAATGACGGTGACTCTACAAGGATTTGGCAGTTTTCTTTGCAGAGTAGTGGTCATCCATTGCAAACACTGGTTTAGTGTTCAAATACTCAAGAATTCCCCCAGCCTAAATCCTTGGGAAGTTCTTGGCAACCCTAAATCTTATGCTGGAGATAAGGAACTTGTATTCAAGATGTTCAGCCATACAAGACATTCCTACAGGAGTCAGCTAGACATGAGTTTTGGAGAAAGAAAAGTCTTCAATGGAAAGTCTTCAATAAAAAAAAATACAACTTTTCAAAAACATCTTAACTCAAGTTGTCTCTGTTCGGTCCCAGCAAAACCAGAATCCAGAATGAGTGTTATCTGTTGGAAAAGGAAAATTGAAATTGACTTTTGAAAGAAACAGATAGTTCTATGCCTAGCACCCTTGAGAGTCCCATGTTTGGACACAGAAGCTTGCCTTTCAAAGCTACTGATCTTTTTTGCAGTTAGGATTGCAAGGGACCAGTGTTGCAAAGTGGTCCTGTAAGGAGCTGAGATGAATGAGAGATGACTGCTAAGAGGCAAACCACCACACGTTAGCTAACTACCAATTAGTTGCCAAACTGTATTAACTAGTCAGCTGCCAAATGCAGGGTAACCTGAACTTACTTCCAGTTGATTTATAGCAACGTGTTAAGCTAATATAATCGTGCTTTGTGCTATGATGGGATAGAAACAAGCACGCAGTCAACATGACTCAGCTGAGCTGTGCTGTGTTGAACAAAAGCAATCCAAAGGTCACCCCTTTTTCCTCGCGTCCCTAAACCATCCTTCCTGTAACATCGGGGTGTGACACCTTTGCAGCATTCCCAGTAGTTAACTATTAACCCCTTCCCTATCATGAAGGAAAACACATTAAAAAACCAAAATGTAAGAAACCTATTAACTATAAATCTTTGCTTCCCTCCTTCTTCCCTCCATGTCCTGTGTCTTTGTGGTCATCCTCAAAAATAGCCCCAGGACTAGTTTACTTAAATCGTGTGTAACCTCTCCTAATTGATGTTGGAAAGAGGTGGAGCTGCTGTTGTAACAGCAAGAGGCAGTCTGTCACTAGCCACAAGATTTAAGATAAAAACCTAAGAGGCAGAATTCTCCCACACACTCTACCAAGGCCTGACAAAAATCTAAATTGAATCAGTTGGAGAAAATGTAAGGTCACGTTTCTCTACTCCAAGTGTAATATTTGCCAATAACATGGAAAACTTAATTGTGTGAGGAGTGAAGACTCATTTATATAATTTAAAATACTGGGTCTTCAGTAGATTTTCCTAACTGTTAAGTAAAGCAGCCTGCTTTGTTCTAACTATAACCCATGACTGGAATAGCCTATGCTATACTGTTTTTTATATTCCAGTTAAATGTCTCCAGCTTTCTGTCTTGAAGACCAGTCTTCCTTGACCTAGTCCCTACCTCCACTTCTGGTGACAACCAAACTTCTTTCCTCTGTAGATGGCAGGTTTTAAAATGACAGCTTGATACACACAGTTGCACCTCCATGATGGAGAAGACTAACTGCCTGAACGTACATCTAAGACAGGGGTCAAAAAAAAAGCCCACTGAAAGTGAAATAGAAGATCAAAATATGCTTTGGTTGAAAGGCCTTCACTAAGACCTAGATTTTGACTGCTTAATACTTTAATCAACCTCCGCATGGAAAGAAAAACCAGAATCAAGTTTGCTCCTTGCAGTGGCACATTACCAAGGCATGATATATATAATAGCTATACAACAAAGGGTATTTTCTATCATTTCATTTCTTCATTCTCTTTCCGGAAAGCCAAGCCAAACAATGCAAGTGTGTCATGAACAAGAAGCCACTTGGCTCCAGCTGGGAAAACACCACAGCTTACTGTTGCTAGAGAATATAAACTCAACACCTGAAGTGGTCTCTGAGTGGAAGTGGCTCCGTCTGCAAGGCTTTTCCTAGGACCCCTGTATACTGGGACTGAACACTTGGAAGAGAGAGTGGAGTTGTTATATTGCAAACAGGTAGGCAGTTCATATCCAGCTGCTACAGCCTATCAATAAACCATGGTTTTTAAAGCTGTTGGTTTTCCCTTTCATTTGCATGCTCTGCTTCCTGGGATAAACCTACTTGGTGCTCCACTACTGCTCTCCAGGACCATTGTGCACAATACCCACAATTTAACAGGGACAATTTCAACTCTGAGCCCCTTCTTGTGACAGCTTACAAACATTACCCATGTCTGTCACTGCTGAGCGTGTCCCAAGCATCAGCCACCTACTCCCCAGCTCTGGAGAAAGGGAGAAAGGACAGGGAAACCCAGCAAGAGCAAGAGTTGCACAGCCACAGCTTATAGTATGAAGAATTGTTCATCCTCCTTGGACTGAGCATCTTATGCATAAGGTAGAGAAGCTTTCACGTTGGGTCCTGGTCTGATTTTTGGTCCGGGAGCAAGTTTGTAATTATTCTGAGGGTGCAATTAAGACACAAACGAGGTCAGATGCCATTTACTATAGCATTACTCTTGTTACCTAGAAATGACACTAGTTGGCATAGAGAAAAGGCAGGGGTACAGGAAAGGAGGAAAAGAGAAGCAGCAGCAGTGTTACAGAGCACAGCAAGAGTATGTCACCACCACGGTCACTCCACAGAACAGCTCAATGATCCTCTGGAATTCAGTGCTGTCCCATTGATCCAGGACTCTCAGGCTCTCACAATAGTGAGGGTCGATGACGGTGAGGGGTCCCCATTGTACTGGGGTACAACAGTAATTTATAGCTCCTGTTGACTCATAGTTTGGGCAATCAATGTGACAGTTACCTGTCCTCATCCAGTCATTGACCAACACTGTCACTGCACAGGGCCCCCTTGCCTCTGTCTCACGAGCAGCGCTGGGCCTTGCAAGGCAGGCAAGTTTTTGGGGTAAATAGGGTACAGTTGTTTGGAGAACCAAGGACATACATCCTTTGTTATCACATACACTGGTGACAGAAGTTTTGCTGCAAGCGAGCCTTGAGACATCTTGTCTTTCTGTCAGTTTCCCACATCCAGTTTCTCATGGAGCAAAAAACCATCTTGGACATATTGTCAGTCTCATCTGCACCTAAATAAATATATTAACTTTTTCCTTTGCAACATAATAGATATAAGGCAGTTTCCTTGCTCAAATTCTCTAGTGCCACACCAGCCACGCTCTTCCTGTTTCCTCCAGGAGTCATCCTTTCCTCCTGCACATGGACTGCCACCAGTAATTCCTTCCACACCCTTATGAAGCAACCAAGGCTGTCCATGGCCATCTTTTGCACTCATTTTCCACAGCAGGCATGCTGCCAAACTGGCTGAAAGGTTAAATCAACCTTTGATTCTTCCCAAAAAAAGGAGAAAACAGGGAAGAAAGAACAAAAAGATAAGTGCTGGAGACAAAACCCTGCATTCCAATGAAGACTTTTTCAAACATGAGACTGACTGTACAGATCACTATATCCGTGTTTGTGCAGGACTTTCTCTAGGCAGCTACTGGTAACCAAACCATCTCAAAAACACACTACAGGGGCACAACCCAAAAAAGAAGAGAAGCAGTAGCACCATTGCAGGTTAACTGCTCAGTTTAGTCCCTCAGCCTCTTAGGCAGCTCTGGAAGTTTCTATTGAGCTTAGAATGCATCCAGAATGCAGTTTAACCAACAATGCTACCTGCAGGATGTCTGCCACACAGCCAGTCCTCTGAGTGACAGCAGTGGGGGCGTGTTGGACCTATTCTTAGTCTCTCCCACCAATTAAATGGGTTAAACATATGTAAGAAATATGAAGGTTGTTTAAGGTCACCATGCTGGAAGCCTGGACCAAATTTATTCTCGCTCAGGTAAAGATTCAAGGAACAGTGTGATTGAGACATAATATAAATAAATCCTTTTCCAACATGTCAGAGCAGAAGGTGCACAGGATTAATAGACTATCAGATGATTAGAGGAGTACTGACAGAAGATGTATTCAAAACATAAAGTTAAGAAAGTTCTTCACACTATCCTGGAAAAGTTCATACTCTCTTTAGAAATAGATTATCTCCTACGTTATCCCCAAAGTAAGTGTCAGCAGAACAGAATTTCATTGTATTTATTCTTCCATTACCACTGGCTAAGGTCGGGTAATATTCACCCAAACATTCAAAGAGAACTCCTTCAAAGGGGAGCAGAAGGAAGAGGAGAACAGAAGCTTCCCCTCCTGGAGGTGAGACTTGTGAGAAGAGAGAGTTACTGTATTAAAACTTGAGCTGGTTCTATTTCCATGCATATAAGGTGGCTGGCAAATAAAACAGAGACCACCAGCACATGACAATAAACACAAGAACACAAGTGGGACAGGCATCAAAATCTGTCAGCTTCTCAGATAAACCTCAAGAGGGAATGAGATGAAAAACAAGAGGCTTGAAAACCTCAGCAGTCTGCCTAGCAAGCTGGCAAGCAACCAAATATGCCTCCAAAAGAGCAAAGGACAAGGCAGGGTGATAATTTAAATCAGTCTGTATTTTCTGCTATCTCTACCAACCTGTAGTCAGAACAAGCCTCATGCTTTCTCAAGAAAAAAAAAAAGAAGTACCTCCTCTCAGATTTTTTTCTCCTAACAGCTCAAGAGACAGGCAGAGATAGCACACTAGAGATGAGCTGGGGGAAATCCACACTAACTCCACTAGGTCAGAAACTGCACTGATTTAGACAAGACTGTACATCATCTGGCCTTTTTCCAGACCATTGAAGAGGCTGCTCACCTTGTCCAGGAGAGGGCTGAGATTCCCACCTGGATTCAGGTCAGAGTCTTAGAACAAAGCCAGCATGGAAACACTGTCAACTACGTACACAGTTTATCAATCTTATTCCTAGCATCATTCAGAAGAGCTAGTAATGACCAATGCATTATTATTATAATTCTCATTTTTAGCTCTCATGCTGTCAAATGAACAGTGCCAATATGAATTCTCACTGTAACACCAGTTGTGTGAAAAAGGGGAAAATGGCTTCCCTGCTCTTTTATGTCCTTTAATCTTTCTAGAGGGTGATTACAGGGCTGCAGTGCGATAGAATCACTCTCTCTGGCTTCAAGTTGATGAACTGTTTAGACTGAGCTTACCTCAAACATATTACTGGTATTAAGATCAGACATGGAAATAAATCACATCCAAAACTGGAAAACAAGTGACTGAATATAGGTGTTTACAACATAAAATTGTAAGTGCCTTTATCTAAAACACTAAACATTCTGCTTTGTCTTCACATATGTGAGAGACGGGACTTAACCATCTACAGACCAGGTTTGAGTTCTAGCACTCAGAAAATTAGCCAACACTGCAAATAGTACCTGCATTCAGTGAAATTAAAAGTAGTAAGTTTACAGTGGGTTTTTAAACATTATACAATTACAGCCTTGCTTCAGGATATGAATGTGACAAACAGCTCTGTAATATTCATGAAAAGTCTAAAGCAGTTGACTATCTGGCATTAAATAACAGGCCAGAGCCAGGCTGACATCACTCTTCCTTGTAACTGGGGGGAATTTGCCTCCAACTGCAGTAACACTGTGGAAACCCTCACTTACCATCCTGCAAAGCCATCAGCAAATGGGTCAGAGACACAAGGATCTCCCAAGGACAGAACCTCCTGCACAACTGGCATTAGCCACCAAGAGACAAGCTACCACATTAGTTAAATCTGGATTAGTGTAAGTTACAACTGTTCTGGCTTACCCAATTTGCACTTACAGAATTACAAAGCTGTAGAGGAAAAGAGAAAGAACAAGTGATGAGCATACCCTTAAGGTACCTCCCACGGCATTACTCACAAAATGACCTGATCATTGGACTGTAGCCACTTCTAGTATTTCCATTTTTCTTTTGAACTACAAATAAAGTAGCAGATCTGGTTTTGAATCTGTACCAGACTAGTATCATACCCATCCTATTTGGTATGGGAAGTAAAATATACCACAGCCCGCTTTCTTATGGGAAAAATTCTTCTGCAACCACACTTTCTATGTATTTACCCTTAATACTTTTATGCCCCGTGTTAATAAAAGGGAGATGATATTTACATCTCTACTGAGAGACAGGCTGGACTTCAAACACATATCTTCTGGACACCAGGGAACCCTCGTGATCAATGACACAGCCAACACCACTGACCAAAAGCCAGTTGGGTAAAGATCCATACAAACCCAGCTTTCTCAGTCTCAATACCTACAGCTGATGTTTTAAGAAGGCAGCACAAATGCTGACCTTGGCTCTGTGAGCAGTGCCACAGAGCCCTAGAAATAGAACACATATGGAGGTATCACTTACCAGCTACAGTCTCCAAGAATTAAGCAAAAGCCTTTAGTTTGTTCATCCACTAATAGTGCCTAGCTTCTAATTTGGAAAAAAAACAAATTCTACTCTCCCGTACAGTATCAGAAGGAAAAGCCATCACAATCCATCGTTCTTTGCCAGCAGGTTCTCAAGAAGCCAGCATCTATGCACCCCAAGTTAGCTGGGGCTGCCAAGCAGTCAGCCTGCACGCTATCTGCTGCCATCTGTAACAGGTCTCACCTGGTGAGATGGCCTCCCTAGCTGCATCTGTCTAGGTATCTCTTCAGTAGCAAGTTCTGCAGAATTTTAAGAGCCTTTTCAACTCAAAAAGACTAGTTTTACTCGAGCCTAAATTGACTTTTTAAGAGGAAAAGCGGGAAAAGTGAAGTACTTTCCTCTTTAAGCAGGAAAAATGAAGTACCTATGCAAAACACAGCAGAAATAAAACAGATTTATAGACAGGTGTCTCCTAAGAAACTTCTCTCCTTTCACAGGATTGATTCTGGTCTGTACGCGTAATTAATGTATTTTTACTTCAATACTCTGAGGAAGAGCTAGCATGTTGTTCCAGGATACAGATTTAGGAGGCAATTAAAATAGTTTAACTCTTTGCATAGACACAGAAAAGTATACTTGGTCTGGTTGGGATGGAACTCATTTCTTCACAGAAGTTCATATGGTGCGGTGTTTTGCATTTGTGACCAAAATAATGTTGGTAACATGCCAATATTGCTGCACGGCAACAAGGCCACCTCTGTTTCTCAGTCACCCTACTCTTCCCTTCCCTGCCAGCAAGCATGCTAAAGGTAGCCAAAAGATTGGGAGGGGTCACAAACAGGACAGCTGACCCAAATTGCTCAAAGGGATATTCCACACCACATAACATCATGCTTGGCAAATAATTGGGGAGTAGTATTTTCCAAAGCAGTTGTTGCTTAGAGACTGGAAGTGGCGAGTTACCTCCTTTGCATCACTTGTCCTCCCCCCCACACCCTGCCCTTCCTTTCAACTGCTTTGATCTTGACTCAGGAGTTTTTCTTGCTTTTGCTCTTCTGATTGTCTCCCTCATCCCACTGGGCCCTAGCCATCAGCTGGTAGGTGATGAGTTGCTGACCAGAGTCAGCTCCCCTCAGTCACACAAACCAGTCACCCCTGACAAAGCAAGGAACTGGGAGTCATGGAGGTCAGATTAAAGAAAGTTTAGGACAGCTTAGGGCAACAGAAATAAAAACTACAGGTGAAATGAAATTTTATTGTAATAGCTAGGGATTTCAACAGCAGAGAACTGTTTTTCCATTGCATCAGAAGCCAGCTAGCTGAATGGTTTCTAAACTACCAGGACAAGGATAAAGCAGATAAAGTCAGTGCAGTGACACTACATATTTCTGCATCTGCTTTCACTTTAGGAGAAGCGGAACAGAAGATCCTCAGGCTTTCATTAACTGTTTTCAGGAAAATGCAAGGTAGTTCTGAAAAAATAGAGCCAAACCAAAAAGTACCAAACCCCACACATACGCTCATTTCGGTCCCACAGTCTGTGCCTGAAAAATCCAAGACCTGCAAAATTGTCCTAAAAATGAAACATTAAAGCCTACGTCAGAAACAAGCAGACAAGTAGACCTTGTCACCCAACGGTTCTGACAAAGAAACCCTGCAGATTAAATTGAACCTACTTATTATGACTCATCTGAATAATTGCCTAGCAAGCTGTGCCTGAAAAAAAACCCCAAACACCTCAGCATGCAGGAATTTCTACACCCGGGTCAGAGAAGGTGAGCTGTACTTAGTTGCCTTGCTTTGCAGCAGAATTTGTTGGTGTCTTGCAGAGAAAGCCAGATGGCAGAGGAAGAGCAGAAAGATGACAGAACAAATGACAGGTCACAGTACAGCTGTAATAAGCTGCAGAAGCAGATTACTCCAACTACCAATGGATGGAGAACCAATGTTGAGAAAAGGACAAGCATTCTTTCATACGCATCAATGTAGAGCTGTAGGAAGAAGGTGGATGAGTAGATGCTTCCAGAGAACGTTTAAGATAAATTCTTGAGCTTTACTGGAGTGACCCACCATTGCCTGCATCTCAAAGCTCTTCAATTCCATTTCATTGCTACTCCCACAGTAACTCCTCACTGGGAGAAACCCTGTGGAGGTACAGGAGTCACCTAAGGCCCTTTTTGCTACCTCTGACACGTGTGCTGTCTCCCTGAAAACCACTGCTTTTCTGCAAGGCCCACAGACAACTTGGTACCACAGCTTCCAGCAGCAGGACTCAGTCATTAAGAGTTAGCTCACACACATTATCCAGTCAAAGCATAGTGCCCAAACATACACTGTACAAGAGGGGGTCATCCACGCTGAATTCTGATCTACAATGGTGTTGTTTTGGTGGCAGGGGTTGAGGGGGAAGCATGTGTGTAACTGGAGAAAACGTCAAGGCTTCAAGTGTGCAGAAGCCCTTCAGGACATCATTTATAATATTATTAGTTTGTATGATTCTAGAGGGACATACGCACAGGCTGAGAAGTGCTGTTTCAAATAAGAGACATTTATTGAATCCAATTAATGGACAATTTCCTGAGAAGGATGAACAGTTTCTTTGAGCTTCAACTTTCTCAGTGCTATACTGAAACCTACTATATATGTCATCAAGGCTTCATACACATGCAATCCTGTCAATACTGATTCTGATCAATGTTTTCCTTCCACCATTCCACCTCTTCCCACTTGTCTACTGTAGACAAGATCCTTCCTGGTAGTTCAGTTTCATTCCATTAATATTAATGGTGACACAAAGCACTAAAGTAAGAATCCTACATCTAAAACTCAAAGGCAATAGAATATCCACCCTTATGGTATCTGAGCACTTAATAATTGTCCAACCTGTTCCTCCAAGCTTCAGTTACAGATATTCTAAACCTTCTGTAAATAAACAATCAGGAGCACTTAAACTGGAGATGATCATGCCTGTGGTGGAGGAGGAATCAAAATCCACCAAGATCCTTTCAGCCCTAGCTTCTATTACAGCTCTACTGTTTATCTATGAAACATCATACTTTTGCTATCTGACTCATGATTCTAAGCAGCCGATGAGGGCAACACAAATAAACAGAACTGATAAACAAGCAAGCTCACACAGAAAAAGAAAACAAAGCTTTAAAAAAACCTTAAAATAATTGAAACAGGACACAGAGTGAGCAAGTTTAAACTCCAATCCTATGAAGCACAAGTATTCTAGCAGCCCTAGAAACAGACCAGCACTGTGATTTAAAAATAAGGTGTGATACTAGATAACAGCAGTGATTCACCTGGAAGACAAGGAGAGTACAAAAGCGAGAGACAAGCCAAAACCTGCACTGTAATGACAACACACAGAGTCACAGCCTTAACAGCTCCTGTGGTGCTGGAATGAGAGGTTAAGAACAGGGCAACCTGGCTTTCATGGGAACAAATCATAGGAAAAACTATATCCATCACAGAAGCAAAAGCCAGGACAAATACAAATGGCTATTACCAGCTCCTCTACTGATAGAGATGCACACCGCAGCCATCCACAATTAATACAGCAAGCCACTTTTAAGTCAGCACAGCTTTTATAATTTGAACCAACACATTTATTCACAACCAAGTCTTACCATAAAGATTGCAGATGCACAGAGGGAAAAATACTGGGAGCAAAGGAATTTCCTGCCACAGTAGAACATGCATTTATGTCCCAACTTGACCATTATCCACAGGTTTATGTGTGTGGAATGAGACAGTAACTCCTTATGCAATTGCTAATATCTATTTGCATATTGCCCCTTTTTTATGAATGACATAACATTTGGTCCCATTATGCTGGGGTTCATATTTTCGGGGTCAAGAAATGGTCACATACATAACCTTTACCCAAACAAAGACATCACACAGACGTGCTTGCTAAACAAACATTTCTACAATTATGAGATAGGTTGAGTTTTTTCTTAGCTACTTCCTGCCCGTCAATTCCCCTCGGATATTGCTTCCAATAGTCTAAACCTCTGAGTAACTGCTACCTTGACCCTGGTTTTTTTTTAAGAAATACCATTAATGTAGACAGTGTCCATCAAGAAACCCAAAGGGCTCTGAAATTTTAAAAACTTGAATAGAGGTGAGGGAAGTAGGGTAGGAAAAGAGGCTACTGCCCCAATTGAGAGAAAGGCATTTATTCTCACACCTTGTTAGACACCAGAAACTTCACTAAATAGAGATGGGTAGTTGGGTTTCACTTTGGTCAGTCTTCCTAAGGAACTACTTATTAACAGAAAACACCCTACAAACTCACCAAACACAAGCTTCCTTCTTTCTCTAAAGATGACTTCCCAGCAACATTATCATAGTGATTATATTCAATCTTTAATCAAACCTCCAATCCTGAACAGCTCTCTGCAGCTACAAACTAAGCAGGAGCTGTTGAGAACCATCAGCACTCAGAAGGCCTCACTGTACTTGGCTCCAACTGTGAGAGCTGGAAAAGGTAACCTTTACAGCCTGGTACCTCAGTAGTACACAATTTTTGCAATTTTTGTTTGAAAGTCTGTACTATCCAAAAGGAGAACCCTCTGCGTTTCTTCCGCAGACAGGACAGGATGGAGGAAGAATATGCTGGCACGAGACAGTGAAGCTTGACACGTGTTCTCTTCATTATGTTACTGAAAGCTATCTGTCCATCGTGTACAGCTTGAACACACTGCTGCCAGTGGGCGTGAGCACTTACTGTGTGCAGAGCACTGGACACTATTTTTATGATGATAAAAATTCCTTGGTTCTCATCGGGGTGCTATTCATCTATTTCAGGATAAGTTAAGGTAGGGCTGCCCAGCTAATGATAGGGTCTATCACGGTACCATGTAGACACCTAGTCTTGTCAAGCCTGTTCTTTAAACCCCTGTCTAATTGGGCTAGACAGTTTGTACCACACAGTAATTGTTCATACACTTCCAGTGAGATGACAACTGAGTGCTGTACTTTTCAGCAACTATAAATCATGGCAGACAGAGGGGAGTGAATAGAGAATACCAAATACATTCCTCACCTCTTCAGTGCAGCACAGAACATAAGCTGAGCTCCTAGAATAGGGCTCATTGGTAACAAAGATCTAACTGTAACACAATTCAGCAAGGAGCATAAGGCCATGCTTCAAGTATCTGGTTAGGTACTCATGGCTTCCATAAAGCTCAGGCATAAGTTCTCATAGCTCCGTAAATGCCCAGCTGAACTCAAGACAAGCAAATGCAAATGTTAAAAACAGATCCGAGAAATACATCTCAGGGATGACCTTAATTGTAAGCTTACACCCTCTCTTGTTTCCCAGGAAAAGAGACACAGCACAAGGAACAAAAATTTACCACTTAAAATATCACCCAGAAAAAAGTATCTTAACATCTTCAGCCAGGGCACCATTTGCAGGCCAGTGATCTAGACTGGACCTTGTATTTCCTCTCCTCTAGCCATGACTGCTTTTCTGCAGCAAAAAATAAATAAAATTACTGACATTGGTCTGGAATCAAAATATGCACCAAACACAAGATGCTGCCACCTCCTGATTAAGCAGGGGACTGACCTAGAAAATCCACAAAGCTGTACTGAGTTGCAGCTGGTCTGAGTGCATCTAAACACGACTCCCTGCTGCCAAAAGGGGACAGTTGTCCTTTCTCTGTGTTCATCCTGCCTCTTGAAAAGCCATTTCACCCTCAGGTTCTGGAAAGTCATCCAGGAAAGAAAAACAAAACTCTTTTCTTTCAGATCAACAATTTAAATCAGGACAGTGACAGCTGTAAGAATTGAGGACAGCACAACTGAAAGCAAGGGATAGGAGGGAGAAAACTGACAGTCACCAGATCCTGCAGCAGAAATACACCGACAGCCTCAGCTGTATCACCTAACCCTACTTTAGGGGACTTCAAAATGCAAGTTATGGAAAAACTGTCTACTCTTTAAAGTGGAAGTGTTCAAACATGGGAAAATTGCAGTGATGACTATGAAATGTAGATTCTTCAGGTCTCTCCACAAAACCAGAATCAAAGGGATCACCCCACAAACTCAGCTTTGTCCCAATTTGCTTGTCACTGAAGCAACTAATCAACTCTCCAGGGTCACTATGTCTCACAACAAGCACTTCCAAAAGCATTTCTCAGGTTTTATTTATTCATTCAGAAACATCTCACCTTCCTTGAAACGCAGTGCAAACAAACAGATATCACCCTTACCACCCTCAGCATACAGGAATCACATTATCTAAGGAGAGAAGGGGGAGGAGGAAAAAGCCTGAGGGAAAGAAAAGAGTCAAGGAATATAAATAGGAACAACAGGGGAAAAAAGCAGCCCAAACCATATCTTTTAGGAGACAGAAGAAAAAATTGTTGGCTTCCAAGAAATTTTCTTCTTTTTTTTTTTTTCCTTCTCCTCCATCTTACTAACTTACTAATTAAAAATATGGTTTTTTGAGTAATAACTATAGGGAATTTCCTGTTTACACAGCAGTAACTCCACGAGCCAATAAACTCAGTGGCCTGAACTACTTGGCCTTGACACACACTCCATCCAGAATACCATAATTACCTTGTAAACAGGAAGCACACTACTGCCAAGGCACCAAGGCACAGGAACAAAAGGCACACAGAAATTACACTTCTGCACTAGCACCTCCTGCAGCTTAGAGTGCAAATCAGAAATTAAATCAAATACAAATAATACTTTTTGGCTATCTATGCCAAGAAGTCTTTGTCAGCACTCTCTACAGTTTCTTTAAAGAAAAACAACTCACAATTATTATTTTTTTTTTAATTATACACATCTTTCATGGGCTGAAAAAGTCTAGTTTCAGGCATCACGGGGTAGCTTTAGAAAGGCTTCTAGGCATAAGCAGATTAGAGCAAGACAGAGGAAATTTTTGTCATAACCAGCACCTTATGTTGCAGGGCTGTAAGCAGACGACAGGGTTTAGTGTGCATACATTCCAGAAGGTATCAGACTTCATGGGAATCATACACATGGTAACACCAGCAAAATGTATAGATCTATCAGTAGAAACTTACATACCAGGATGCAGCGACACGAATGGCTCCCTGTTGACTCGCATTATAAAAGTCTGCCCTTTGACAAGAGCAGGAGCAGTCACAAGTCTTTTCCTCCAATCTGGAAGACAAATTCTGAATCAGTGTATTTTGCATTTTAATCTAACTTACATAAACTAACCTACTTTTCAAAAGTGATATCCCCACTTCATCTTGGTTTCCCACAATTCCAAGTTATACAGACTGCAACAGCCCTACAAAGAAATAATTTTCAAAAATATACCTCTTGAGCAGCCAGGAGCCATCCCTACTCAGTTCCTTGATAGACAACAAAAGGCCAGGACATAAAAGCAGGCCCAAATCTTGTCTCTAACATAGGACACAATTATTCTGTCACCCTAGTCATTCCTCAGCAGTGACCCATCTCTAATATGCAGTCTTCAGAGAACATCCACCAGCAGTCAGTTGCACAAAAACCATGGACAAATGTGCTAACGCTAAGATGTTATAAATATATATAACGTATAAAATGCACTTTATATGTTATATAAGCTCATTTATAAAATGAGAATTTCCACACAGCTATTGTAACCCAGTTCTGAAAGGGATTCTGCAGACACCAAGGGAATTCATCAACATTCCTTTTGAAACGGGTTGGGGAAAGCAATTATCTGTCCCTTAAAATAAAAGTATATCTACCAAATCTCTAGGACAGCAAGAGCTGAAAGGAAACCCACTACCAAGCCCATTCCCCCCCCCCCGTCCTTTCCATTAGGATTTGCTGTAATCTATGTGGGAAATCCACAGCTACCAGTTGCTTTGCTGCATTAAGGAATCTCTCTTACCCTATGTAATCCTGGAACAGAAGCCCATCAATAATAGATCAGAAGAACATTTAAGGTTGGAAGGGACATCTGGAGATTGTTTAGTCTATGTAGAGCCACTACACCCTTTTGGAAGCTCTCTTCGCTTGCAGACTCCCCAGCCCGCCCCAAACAGGTAAGTGTTCTACAATTATGCTATTTTGAACAAAGTTTAACTCATGCTACAACCCACTTGAAAGGCATGAAACCCACCCAAAGGGCCACACTTCTTTTTAAAGCACAACATTCTCTAAAGCTGCCTAGGTGCACCCACATATTCAAAGACAAATGTAGAAACTGACATAAACTGCAGCTCCTGTTTATTTTATTCCAGCCCTTCCATTTAACTCATGTTAATGACACCATCTAGTGGATCACATACAGACACACAATTATTATTTGTTTTTGCTTGGTAACAAACTGCACAGTAAAGTAATATCACAGGGTAATTTCTAGTACAATTAGAGAATGCAGGTATTTCTTATAAATAATGCATGCTAAATAAACTTCTGGTGTGCATGCTCGTTTCTGAAAGGTCATTCCACAATTACCCAATTGATATGACAGGAACAAGAATTGCTTCAGTCTTGGACTACAGAATCAAAAGGTCACATGCCAGTAGAACTATTAGTGTCAAGTCCTGCATATTTAACAAAATAAAGCTCCAGAGAATGGATAAAGACTTGCGGGATAAATCTTGTAGCACTACAGTAATAATAATAACCTTTAATCAGATCAAGAAGCCAATACAAAGTTGAAAAATAAGTATCTTTATCTCTTTCTGATGCTTCACAACCATTTTTGACATCTTCACATAACTCCACGTCCTATCATCTCTCTGCAGAAGTATTTCAGTTCATCAGGGGATGCTTTTATCCTCGTTTCAAGCTTTGCTTTCACAGTTTTGAAGCGAGATAGACAATACCAATGAGTGCTCTAGAGTGCCTTTTGCATTCCAGCCCTCAAAACTGGAAAGGAAAGATGCTTTCTCAAGCTAACCAACAGCTACTGTGCCGACCAGACACTTTTACTAACCTGTCCACTCTGTGAGGCATCCTGGAACTGCATTGTTCTGGAGGGAAGAATTTGAGGCACAGTTGATTGGCTTCACCCATGAGGCTACTACAGCTAGTATCTGCAGCCTTAAAGCAAAACCTATCACGTAGTCCACAGCATTAATCACCTTTCTATGCATCTACTCCACTTAAAAGGGGAAAACAAAAAGAAAGAACTCCAGCAGGTAGAGCTTTTATAACAGTAGCATGCCAGCTAATGGGATTTAAAATACCACAATGGACAAAACAAGCTCTTGATCGTTGCAAGTTGCAATCCTAGTAAATTGCAATCCTAGTAAATTACTGAAGGCTCACTCACAAGCTGCACAAAAGGGTAACTGACAAGGTGGTAAATTTCCACCTAGGTTATGAAAGGAAAGAAGCATGCCCTAATCCCAAGTTTCTTTGAAATGTAATTTGGATCGATAAAGCACACCTGTTTCACATTTGAGTAGATACATGACAAAACAACCTGAATCACTGAATTGCAGGGGTTGGGAGATACCTTCAGAGATCTAGAGCAAAGCCCCTGACAAAATAGGGTCATCTAGAGCAGGCTGGACAGGAATGCATCCAGGTGGATTTTGAGTATCTCCAGAAAAGGAGACTCTACCGTATCTCTGGGTAGCCTGTTCCAGGGCTCTGCCACCCTCACAGTAAACTTTTTCTTCATGTTGAAATGGAATTTCCTGTGTTCTGGTTTGCACCCACTGCCCCTTGCCCTGTTGCTGAGCACCACTGAGTTTGGCCCCATTCTCTTGACACCGGCTCTTCACGGGTAATTGTTGCACTAATTAACGAATCAACGAATATAATCAAGAAAAAAAAAAACCTCTTGAAAATAACGTAACAGACAAAGGAAACCTGGGGAAGGCTATGGCTACTTAGCCCCACAGCAAGAGTTCCGCACCTCACAGAGCAGTCACAAGAACACTGAGACACAGACTTCCTCATTTTGAGGGGGCAGAAACCTCTTCCCTTCCCTACAGCTCTTCTCCCCCCAGCAGCGGTAACAGCAGCTCAAAGCCGCGTTCCAAGACGGGTCTGCCAAGGCGTAACCCCGCACACAAGCTACCCGCACCACTAACGGACGCCTAATGGCAGCCGCCTCCCCCTCAGCGGCCAGCAGCACGAGCGCCCTCGCCCGGCTTTGACTGGCCCGCGCCCCGCGCATGCGCCGCCCCTTCTCGCGCCGCCCCCCCGCCCACGGCGCAGGGTGACGCGCGGCGCGTAAACAAAGCGGTGGCTTCTGGGAAGAGGGAATCGTTACGTACAGGAAGAGGGAGCCTCCATCTTAGGCGCTCGACGCGTCGCGGCGGCGGGATGGCGGCTGATAGCCGGGAGGAAAAAGGTACCCGGTGGTAGGGGTGGCGGCAGTGGTACGGCCTCGGAGAGGGGGGAGGTGGCTCGGGCGGAGGGGGGAACTTCTCCCCAGCTATTCCCCGTCTCCCCCCCTCTAGACATCCCCTTTACCTGAGGCCTAGTTTGATGGCCGGTGCTGGGCCTTCACTCTGGGAGGCGTCGGTGAGGAGAGCTGAGGGGCCCTCTAGAAAGGTGATTTTTGTCGTCTTTAGACGTGGCGTGTGGGGACAGCCTCCCCGTTGTGCGCCGGGGTGCTGGCGGCCTGTGGGGACCATCGTGCCATAATGCAGTGCCCAGTCGGCAGTGGTCTCAGGGCAAGGTGACTTGGGCAGCGGGGACAGGAATAAGCTCGTGGGCCATAAGTTTAACGTTATTGGCAGCTCGATATTGCTGCTGAGCTTGTCACAGCAAGTATCTGCTTTTCTTTATTTCTGTTTAGATCTGTAGCTGTATTTTTTTGCAGGATTTTTTGCTGAGAGACACATTTATTTTAGCAAGTAGAAGCTGATGTTGGGATATTATTTTAGTGATTTTTTGCTCAGCTCCTTTCAGTCAGTTATCCTTTATGGGTACTGTGGGTAAATCAGTTTGAGTGGAAGGAATTTATTATTTCCAGTGTAATGTATATTAAAAATTCATATAACTCCCTGTCACTGTACATGGAAGCCGAAGGGTTCTACACGTTGTCTATGAGGTTGTATGAGTCCAAACTAGTCCATTAAAAAGTAAAAGCAAAGTTTAGGTATAGAAGATTGATGTTAGGTGATTAGTGCTGATAATACTAGTGTTATAAAAAAGGTAAAGGATCACTGCGTGTTGTAGTTTTTTATACATTGGTTTGGATTTTTATTGGATACCTTTTACGTACAGGCTTTTGCAGGATAGCTATCCATAAAATGTTCAAGTGGTGAAGGTTTTATGTCTCTAAAATTTATTGTGAAATTAGATCACGCAGTAAATTCCCACTAGATTTTGTTAGAAGTGATGGCTAAAACTATTTCTGGTGCTTGATTCTTAACAGTAATATTGTAAGAC
This sequence comes from Scolopax mira, assembly GCA_004320125.1. Classification (NCBI taxonomy): domain Eukaryota; kingdom Metazoa; phylum Chordata; class Aves; order Charadriiformes; family Scolopacidae; genus Scolopax; species Scolopax mira. The sequence continues at coordinate 43,618 of BJBW01006293.1, forward strand.
TGGTGGGACCTGATCAGGTGTGAGCTGCCATGATAGATGAGCAGTGAAATTTAAATGCATACTTTTTTCATCCATAAATTGCTACTCCTATAATCATTTGTCTAGATGGGCTTAATTTTTTTTATTCTTTAGGGTTTTGGGGGGCTTTTGTTTATCACGGGCAGGGGTCAAGTTGTGAGTAGCAGAGAAGAAATATTTTTTTTATGTTGTGTATTTTAATTTGTTTTTTCTTTCTGTCCTATGAAATAGATGATTCTGACTGAATAATGGGTGTTAATGCACACTTGCTTGTAACTGAACTTATTTCTACTGTAAATGTGTCATTATTTTTATGCTCTTTTTGGAAGAAAAGTGCTGTTCCACTGCAGGTGGGGGAAAGAGGAATTTATCTTGCATCCCCTTTTAGCTGGAAATCACCTGGTCTTACCTCCTCAGTTTGCCAAATCAGATTTTTGCTTGGAACCTTCCTTGAGCAGATTTAATGCTCATGGCCAGCAGAGGAAAAATGACCTCCTCAGGTTACTTTTCTGCTGTTTTAGGTGAGTTAAATTTGTTCATGGAAGGATCCAACACACCCCAGAGTCAGCAAAAGATGAATTGCAGGAGAGCCCAGTTGGGAGTACTTGTAATGAAAAGGACTCATTTGGACCTTCCCCCTTCAGCAGTAATGAACTGTAAGAAATCTGTCCTCTGCCATTTTTCTGTTTCTTTTTTTTGTTCTTTTCCTGATGCTTGTCTTGATCTGTCTGATATAATTTAGCTCATCAGGTTGAACACCAACAGTGACAGTTCAATGAGTGGAGTCACCTTGTGGAAGTCTGTTCAGCAGTATACCTGATACAAGTGAGAGACAGGAACTGTGTGTTCATGTCACCCTTTTTGCATCACCAGACTGCTAAATAAGTCTGGAAACTTATTTTTTAAATAAATTGGGTAGATGTATCTACAGAAGGAGGTGAGGGGGAGCTCAACCTGCTCCTGTATATTTGTTAAAGATTCAAAGCATAAGTCAAGCCCACATAAGTAAGTGTGTTCGACTTACTTAGTCCATTAAATTTTTATCTTCTCATTTATTTCTGAACCAGCTGATACATCAGTCTGTAAGCACCTCTGAGTGCTACTGCAACAGCTACACTAAATATAGTTTACTCAAGTATGCTGTGGCCTCATCAAAAGGGAAATAAAGCTAAGGTTCAATATATGTGATCTTAGATGGGTGATACGTTTAATATTCTAATCCTAGTGCACCTCTTTTTCATTAGCCAACAGGAAAAAAAAAAAAGGATATCTTGTGCTCTGAATTTGCCTAGTCTTCCTTGGGGAAGCAGAATACAAGCCATGAAATTGCAGCCAGTGTTTAACAGTTGTTCAGGCATGATATGTCTTCAGCAGCAACAGGAAGAGTATTTGCTGTAGAGGGCTGCTCCCAAGAGAATTAAAATGCAGCATTTAAATGCCCTCTAACCGTACACTGCTAGGGAAAGTCTTGGTCCACCTTTCTCTGCACTGCTTTGTTTGCATCAGGTACAGCAATTGTGCAGTTTTTTCTGCAATTGTGCAGAATTTCTGCATTCTCCTACCACAGAAAAGGTGGAGAAATTCCAGCAGGGAAGCTAGCACACATGCTGACTTCAGATTCGGTAATATGGAGTAGAGATATAATACTTTTTTTTTCTGGTATGGATTGTGTCTTTTCTTAATATCAAGCTGTAAAACTTCCCTTGTGATGCAGCTCAAAATTTTGAGATAGACAAGTTCCCAAACTCTGAAGAACTTTATTTGCTGCCTTAGCCTGATTTCTTGCAGTACAGGAAGCCTTACCTGCTGCTTCATAACATTGTACAATGTGTCTTCTACAGATACTCTCAAGTAGCTCAATCCTTGGAGTTTGTTCTGCTTTTCTTTTCCTCAACACAGAACATAACATCAATCATAGTATTATGAAGTGGTAAGAGCTAAGAATTCCAGAGTTTAGGAGAAAGAATATGATATTCCAAAACGAATTCCTTTTCTATTAATTTCTCTTTGCATGCTTAGGCTTATTTCACTCTTAATTTTGAAGTGCTTGGAATATAGTTCCGCTGTCTTAAAGCTGGTGAATCCTTCTAGCAGAATCACCATGTATTCCCTCTCCTTTCAGGCAAAGTAAACTAGTTGAAAACAGTGACAAATTTTAAAAGTTGTTTGACCAAGTGTGGTCACTTACTGCTTCTGGTGTGAATTTTGTTAAACTTTTGTCCTTTAGATCAGGTGAATTAGTTGTAGTAATTTTTTTTCAGCACAGCTCAGTATGAATTATGCAGCAAATAAGTACTAATTTCGTCTTCTTCAGTGGCATGACCTAACTTAGGTTCTTGTTATTAACTTGACCTGCTGTGTATTTTCTACCTGTAGGTAGAACCACAAAAGTCACCCTGCAACTACAACAAAAATAGCGGGGCAAGAGGGGACATAACTTAAGATGCAAATTCTTCAGGATTTTGGGGAGAGCAGTCTCTCCTCTTTGCTTATGGCACTCGGACTCTTTCCCAGTCTCCTTTTTACTCGTATTTTTTACAGGCTTTTTTTATTGAGCTTTCATTTATAGGTCAGCTTTCCTGCAAAGTTTGTGTGACCTGAGGAGCTAACTTGGACCTTATTCAGAGGCCTAAATGCATCCTGTGACGTATTTTAATTCTTTTATTGGCTTTGTTTAATCCTTCCAACTGAAATAAAACAAAACGGTGTTAGTTTTTGCCTTGTGGTAGATCTGTAATCTTAAAGAAAATGTTTGGGTTTGTAAATAATAGTTCTGCTGTAGTTTACATAGCTAGACTTTTTATAATTGTTTTTAACTTTCGTTTATTTGTTTTCAGATGGTGAACTGAATGTTCTGGATGACATTCTGACTGATGCTCCTGACCAAGATGATGAGTTGTATAACCCCGACAGCGAGCAAGATAAAAGTGAGAAAAAGGGTAGGTGACTTTGGTCGTGGATGCCCTGCAGGAACATAAAGATGTTTTTTACCATTTCTTATTAGGGTTTTTTGTATTTGAAATATTTGAAGTAGCGGCTTCTATAACCTGATTCAAAGAGTTACAGAAGTCTTTATTTCTTGGATATCTGTTTTTTCGCCTGACTTTCCAGGCAAACAGTTAACTAGGTTTCCTTTTGTCTCAAAAGTGGTTGCTGATTCCCAGCTTGTTGTGAATTCATTTGCAGTTAGAGAATTGCTACCCTTTTTTGGTTTGATGAAGTGAAATGGAGCAAGGAGGTCGCAAGGTCTGGTTTCAGCTCAGTTCTTGATTTGGTTTTAGGCCAATCCTATTTAATGTAGCATTCCTATATACAAAATTTAGAAAACACCTACCAAAGCCTAAAGAATTGCTCTTTTAAAGAAAAATACATGGTTTTGAATACGAGCTGTTGCTAATAAGCAGGTGTGAGTATTTTTGCAAAGCCTGTAACTGGGAGATGCTACCTATAACTACAAGAGGGGAAGTACCCAAAGTAGAGAAAGTAGGTGCCTCTGCACAGGTTTTGATTTGATACTATAAAAAAAAAATAACATTGAACTTGATCTCTCTTTCTATTTAAGGATCAAAAAGAAAAACTGACAGGATGGAAAACGCTGAAAGCAAGAGACAAAAACCTTCTGTGCATTCATCGAGGCAGGTGATGCCAAAGCCTCCTAGTTCATCAGTTAGCAATAACAAGAGAATAGTGAGTACAAAAGGAAAACCAGTATCAGAATACAAAAATGAGGAGTATCAGAGGGCTGAGAGAAACAAGCGCCCGGATGGCGATCGAAAGACACGTGTGTCAAGCAGTTCCAGGGAACCTTATAAAGGACAACCAGAAAAAACTTGCATGAGGAAGAGGGATATGGACAGAAGGGCCAAGTCTTCTACGCCAGATGGTTCAGAGGTATTAAATATTCTTGCTGCCTTATAAATCAGTTATATGAGACCTTTATAAGGCACATTCTTCTCTTAGGACTGTGTGCGCATCCTGACAATGTTATATGACTGCTGATTCACTTTTTCTTTAAACATCAGAGAATCAGGCACGAAGTGGATAGAAGACCGAGCAGATCCAGCCATTCCTCTAAAGAAGAGCTGAACTCTGAGGAATATTGTTCGGATCACGAGACTGGCAGTAGTGGTTCCTCTGAACAAGGCAATACAGAGAATGAAGAGGAAGGAATGGAAGAAGAGGAAGATGATGAAGGGGAGGAGGATGAAGAGGTGGAAGAAGATGGGGAAGAGGATGAAGAAGAGTATGAACAGGATGAGAGAGATCAGAAGGAAGGAAATGACTATGACACACGAAGTGAAGCCAGTGATTCTGATTCTGAATCGGCTTCTTTCACAGATGGGTCAGTCAGATCTGGGACTGGTTCAGATGCATCAGGTAGGTAATATCTGGCATGCTAATCTGAAATACCCTGACATTGAAAGTTTGGCTGCTTTTACAGTCTCCACAGGTGCTCATCCTGCTTAATATAATGCTTTTTTTTTGGCATAGTTCTGCTGTTTGGAATTAGAGGACAGAAAAGTGTAACCTTAAGACAAATGAAGGTGTAATAACTCTTCTAAATGTCTCAATAGTGTAACGTCACACTAATGTGTTCAGTGATGTTCCACTGACAAGAGTGGAACTATTTGCCTATGTGCCACAGTGTTTTGTTTTCATACCTCTTACCATTTTGTTGAGCTGTAAACCAACGGAGCCATATCACTGTCACAACACAGTTTGTACTCTGTGTTGCAAATTTGGCTGCAGGCAGGAGAGAAGAGCTAAACCATCCATACTAAAACACCTAGGAGATAAATTCTGTCTCTAAACCTCACACAGAATTATTAATTTTGTGGCTTTGGCCTTCCTTTTGTGAATGAAAAGCCTGAGTAATTAGCATTCGTTTGCTTTGTAGGCAGCACAGAGCACTTAGTTTTGGGGCACCAATCACAATTTTCACATGCAAGTCCAATGCTAATTTCACTATTGCAGATGGTATTTTACTACCTCAATACTTGTAATCTCAATTTTACCTGCTACTTCACGTTTAAAGCACTGCTTTTATCTGTTATGGTTTTCTTTAGATGAGAAAAAGAAGGAGAGGAAAAGAGCTAGAGGTATCTCTCCGATTGTTTTTGACAGAAGTGGAAGTTCTGCATCAGAGTCGTATGCAGGTATTCTTTGCTCTTATATCTTGTCATCCTGACTTGCATCAAATCTTAACGTGTAATCTAAAATAAACATAACTGGCTGTAGAGATTTATGGGGTATGTAGCTTTATATAATTTGTTATTGACTTCTGGCATGTTGTGTGTGGATACCCTTGGGGGGAAGTAGGCTTTCTTGTTAATTTAATGCTATTCTGTTGCTTAAGTGGAATTTTCACTTTTTTTTTTTTTTTTTTAAACTTGGAAGATGATGATTCAGTGACTAGTTTTCTGAGTAGGAAATTGTTCAAATACTGGTTTTAAAAAACAAACCCAAACCAAACAACCCAAAACCAAAACCAAACCAAAACCAAAACAAAACACTCGTGCACATTGAATAGTATTTTTTGTGTGTGTGGGTGCGCGCCAGAAAGCGTAATTTGTCATGAATGAAAATTGTATGTGACAAGGCTGTAGAAATTGTATATTATCTCTATTAAGGCTCAATCTGAACAAATGTACTTTGGCTAAACACAGGTTCAGAAAAGAAGCATGAGAAATTATCATCTTCCGTTCGTGCTGTCCAAAAAGGTATCATTTAAATTTGAATTTTTAATGCATGCCCCATCGCAAGCCGTTGTCTCTGTTCATGAAATTACCTGTTAGTAATGTTCCGATATAAATCGCCTTGGGCACGGAATTGTTCTGAGCCTAACAAGTGAATCTTGAGGCAATATGCAAAAAGCTTTGCTCCTTGCAGAGGTGGCTAAACAAAAAACAAAGTGCATACATCTGAAAAGAGGAAATTTTCAGCCTTCTCTGTGGGATGACTTTGTGCTGATACGAATGTTATCCAGTATTGACACAAAAATTCTCAGGCAAGGAAATAAGTCCTGTATATCGGAACATCACTGAATCATGCTGGTTTGATTTTATTTTTTCTTTACCTGGATATCTAAGTTTTAGTTTTGATTTGGTTTCCCCTGGCATTTTGTGCTCTGCAGCTTAGACTTCAAGTTTCAAGTTGGGTGGCTGACTGTGGTAATCTGTAGATAGGAACTGGGTGGGATACAGTGTGTTTTGAAGGAAACAAACAATATATGCACTTAAAGCAACATTTTTGACAACTGTAAATGTTTACAGTTCAGCTTATTTGACGCTTTGTTTTTTCAGACCAAACAAGTAAGCTTAAATACATTCTGCAAGATGCAAGATTCTTTCTCATCAAGAGTAATAACCACGAAAACGTATCACTAGCTAAAGCAAAGGTATGTTGAATTTTCTTCAGACTGGTCACTGTCTTATTTTCAAACACACCCACCTTACTATAGAAAAGCATATAGATAAATGCATTTTTTTCTCCACCACTCAGATCTTGGTAAAGGCAAGGATGAAAGCTATTGCTCTTTGATCCTTCAAGGGTATCTATTCTGCTTCTGCTGTAACACAGAAAATTTTCTAGACCATCAGTCATTTATCTTGGTAAGAGTAGGGTTAAAAAGGGTCCTCAAGGTCCATTTGATAACATCTGAAGCCTTAGCACAGAATCATATGCTGGCTGTGCTGGTGTAAGGGAGCTCTTTGGGAGGGATTCCAGTACTCTGGACTTGAGTTGCTGAGGAACAGCAGTAGGCCACAGTGATGGTTTTGTATTTGCATGTTGTTGTTTGGAAGAGCTTGTAGAGAAAATAACTGTATTAAAAAAATATATATATATATAAAAAATGTGTAACAGAGTATACATTAATACACAATGTATTAATGAAGATTTTCTAAAATAGAATAGGATTAAAATGATTAAAAGAATCTGAGAATTCCTGATCAGGCTTGGCTCCCTCCCTAGGCTTTGAGCCTAATCTGTGGTATGAAAACCACTCTGAGTGGTGTTTGCTTTAGCTCTTTAGAGGAATATGTTCTATTGCTGCTGTTTGCTGCTATATCCTTTAGGTGCCTCATCCAGGGTTGGGGCTGCAACAGCATCCTTCTTTCTAAAGTTTATGGAGTGGATGCTTTATCTCTCAGTGTATAGGTGTCTGTGCTTTACTACTGCACTCTGAAACTGGCTTTTCTGGTGGCAAAAAGTTATTTTTTTTTCTGCTTCACAAGCAGCATAAAGCAATACACATCTGACTTAAAACTAGTTAAAAAAACCCATATAGTTCTCTGTTATGGTCAGGCAAGACTAATCTTGGCACAGAGTAGAGTATGAGAACATACCTTCAATAAAAATGGAAGGAGAGGAACATTTTCTTTGGTAGATCCTAGATCAAACTTCAGCCTCAGAATGTGAACATATTAAACCAGTATAAGCTGCTCATCAGAGTTTGCCCAGAGAATGATTTTTGGGAGCTGGTTTTGCCAAAAAGTAATACAGAAAACTGATATTCTAACGCTCAACTCAGTTGGAAACTTAAAACAGATGAAGTTTTCTTGTGCATGTCTACACAATGGCTGGTGAAAAGGAAAAGGTAGGAATTAATAAGCAGGATATATGTGCTGCTGGGTTTTCATAATTTGTTTCTGTTACATAAACACGAACTCCCAAAGTCATGTAAAACATACATTAAAAATACTGAAGGCAAAGGTTTTCATATATTGATTGTTATAATTAAAAATGAAACCTTGTAGTTGGTCAAAATGCATCTGCAGTATTCAACAAAATATTGAAAAGCCAGTATTTTAAGAGTTTTTTCATGGGGCAGGCTAAAATACCTTCTGAAGGAACTGAATTTAGTAATACTTCTACCTTTCCATTATCTTCTAGCTGAGAACACCATTTTGGTCTTGTTTTCCTCATCTGCATGATATAATTCTGTTAGCTGAGTCACTTGAGAATGAACTCTTCTATTTTGGTGGTGGGGCTGGGATTGTTTTGTTTTAGGGAGTATGGTCAACGCTTCCAGTGAATGAAAAGAAGCTTAATGCTGCATTTAGATCAGCGAGGAGTGTTATTTTGATATTTTCTGTAAGAGAGAGTGGCAAATTCCAAGGTAAGGGGAAGTGAGCTATTATCAAGGTAAGTGAACGTGAATTGTATGTGCAGTAGCTTTTCTGTTGTGTCTTTGTTACAATTCATGTGAAATCCTTTAGGATTTGCAAGACTGTCTTCAGAGTCCCATCATGGAGGATCACCTATCCACTGGGTGCTGCCTGCAGGAATGAATGCAAAGATGTTGGGAGGTGTCTTTAAAATTGACTGGATTTGCAGGTAAATAATTACTCATTTATGTCACTGTTGAGTAACCAGGCATTATAATGCCATTTCTGTGTATTACTCACTCGAGTGCTGACAGCATCCTTTTGGAAATTTTATTCAGAGATCTGTCCTCCAATCTTCCCAAATCCATGCCTTGTGTGTTACTGAGTTTTGGAGTCAAGTCGGTACCTGACATGCTCTAGAATCCATTTTTTTTTTTAGACAATCAATTTAGAGATTTTTAACACTTGATTGTGTTCCTTGTCTCTTGCACTGAAACCAGAAAACCATAAAGTTTTTGAGTTAAAAACTTATCCTCAGCTGTTTATTCAAGTGACAATGTGAAAAAAAATCCTGCAAGGACAGATCTCTCTTAATCTGACATCTTGGAATCTGACTGAACAAAGAAAATGCTACTGCTGTAATATATTATATGAAATAGTACAGGTATTTTGCATAATGTGTAAGTTGTGGGCAGTATGTTCATTGATTTAACTGAGTATGTGTTACAGAAAAGATTTTAAACCTCTCTTTTAAGAAAAAGAGCTGTATCAGGCCTGTGAGATATACATTGCATAGCTGTACAAGCACTTTAGGCTGCCACAAAGACTAAATACAGGGAAAGTGAGACTACAGATTAGCAAAAAGTCAGGTTGGAAAGATCCTCTGGAAGTTACTGACTCCCACCTGCAGCTCAAAGTGAAACTTTCAGTTATTGATACTTAATGTGTACTAATATGTTCGTTCAGCGCAAAGAGGAACAGGATTATTTTGTATGTAATGTCTTGCTGTATGCGTTTTTAATAAAATTTCTTCTATGAAACATGGAGACAGAACTGTAAATGATGCCACTTGCATATTTAGGCGTGAATTGCCGTTCACTAAGTCTGCTCACCTGACCAATCCTTGGAATGAACATAAGCCAGTAAAGATTGGACGTGATGGACAGGTTTGTTAATTTATTTTTTTTCTATAACCCTCATCTTCTAGCTCTTACTTTCAGCTTTGTATGTACAAAAGATTTGTGGTTTTTTTAGATCAGTTGTTACTTGCAGTAGAGTGCTGTGACAAAGGCACTCGGCGTATTTCTGATGTTGTTGTGGAAGAAGGAAACAGAAAACAATACAGTGCCAGTTCTGTTGTCATTTCTGTGATAAACAGTGTTTGATGCTTCAAAAAGATGATATTTTGGAATTGAAATGTGATGTGCCTTGCACTGTATGGTGTGCAAACCTATAGAGCATCAGTTTTTAAGAACAAGTTAATGGTGTTTCCAGCTGTGTTCCGTGTTGTGGGTTTTTTTTAATATATTGCATTGCTTAGGGCATAGACTCTACCATTATAAAGTATATTTGAAGTAAATATTAAGTGGGCTGGCTCTTTGAGTGCAGGTACATTGCATGCTGTCATGCTGCATTTGATTAAATAACAGGTTGTTTTCTTAAGGCAAGATGGGAGTTGCATAATCCCCATACTGTATGGAAATTGTAGAGACTGCTCATTCTTTTGCCCATGGGCACGTTCACTTTGTTGGGTACCACAAGTAAAACGGTGTTTTCAGTCTCCTTTTTGATGTAGCATGAACTTTAACAACAACAAAAAAAACCAGTTAACTTTGTTTCTGTTAAATGATCAAAGAAATAAATCTTTTAACGTGTTGTCCGCTTTACTATAGAATTGCAATCCAGATGTTGGTTTCAACTTTTTTTCATAAAATCATGGTAATGTTAGGTACAGGGCAAGCATTCCCTGGTGCTTGCTCTCCCTGCTTTTCAACTGGGATTATTTCCTGACGTGGTGGGTGGTTATCCATTTACATTTTGTGTAACCCTGAATGGATCTTTCCTTTGAGGACGTGTACACCAATCTTCTTGCATTTTATGACATCCTTTGGGAAGGCGTTTCACAGGCCTGCTAGTCACCAGGTTGAAGATGGACTTGTTTTGGATTGTTTTGTACCTGGTCCCTGCTGGCTTCCCTCTCTCCTCCAAACAGCTTGTGGTATTGGACACTCCTGTTGTGTCCATCTTGTCCCTCATTCCCCATGTATTCCTCTTTTACTCTAGGCTAGAGAGACCCAACCTCCTCAGTCATTGCATGTAGGAATTGTTGCTCTCATTCAGTTATCCTTAGTGCCTTGCTTTGGATCTTTTCCATTTCTACTGTCCCCCTACTGTTTTTTCCATTTCTACTGTCCCCCTACTGTTTTTTGAGACGATGGAGTCAGAACTGCACCCAGTATTGAAAGTGTGAGTGGAACATGGACTTTCAGTGTGGTACAATGACTTTCTCATTCTGTGTTCCTTTCCTAATAACACACAATTTGCTTGTTTTGACTGCTGTTGAGCACTGAGCTGATATTTTCATGGACCTGTCTATCATACACAGAAGAACTTGCTTTTGAGTGGTAATGGTCAACTTCATTAGTCCATGGCTTTATATTTGAAGCTGGGAGGTATTTTTTTTTTTTCCTACGTGTGTCACTTTTCTCTCTGTAATAGGTGATGATTTTCTTTGTGATGAAAAACAGTCCTCTGATTTTTGTAGCAAAACAGTGATGTGGCCTATATGTCTCATGGGAAGATATGGTTGCCCCAAGTGTTGGACTATTTTATGAAAAGTCTTAAGTAATGCCTAGAGAGTGAAAGGTAATGTAAGTGAATTTTGCTCTGTCTAGTGATACCGAAATATCTTGGAAATGTCTTTTTTTTTAATGTATGTTGTCAGTATATTTGGGGAGAGTTATTCATTTCTTCAGTTAATAAACAACTACTGAACTTCTAACTGATTCTAGGAAATAGAGCCGGAATGCGGAACCCAGCTTTGTCTTCTCTTCCCTCCTGATGAAAGTATTGACTTGTATCAAGTCATTCATAAAATGAGGCACAAGAGAAGAATGCACTCACAACCCCGATCAAGAGGACGCCCATCCCGTCGAGACCCCGTTCGGGACGTGGGAAGGTTAGAAACGTTCTTTGGACTGATAATAGGCACATGTATCAGAATAACGTGATGGAGGAATATGATTCGTCAAAGCTTTCCCTGCGATAAAGAAGAGAGAAAATCCTCAAATCAAGCTGCATGGACAAGTTTGTGGCTTCATTGAGGATTTCACATGGTTCCCCGGTCTGTCATTTTTCAAGAGGAAAATGGGGATCTTTGCTTTTGCAGAAAAAAAAAAAAAAAAGCTCTTAAAGTGCTGTCTAGTTTAGACTAGATCATTTATAGAGATAATGCAACGTGTAATGCTAGCTGTAGGTGAGCTTGGCTTGATTATGAGCAGGCTAGATGGAGAGAAGGAAATATTTATATGCCAAAAATGTGTTAATATCTTGTAAAAGCCTTTTCTTTCAGGTGTGTCTCTGGATAAGCCTTATCAAATATGGGACTTTTATAAGGATCACTTAGAATTTTTCAGAAGATGCCGCCTCATTTTGAGGATAAAATATTTTAATTTATTTTGATATTCAAGAGGAGCATTATTGGGACTGTTTCAAATTGTGGCACCGTGATGTGTTAACCCCATTGCCAAATATTCTCTAACATGTAACCACTGAATTCACACATCTTGCTGAGCTTCTGAAAACAATAGGTTCTTTCCAAAAGGGATCGAGTGGCCCTTGGAGACCCGGCAACAAACCAAAAAGAATGGCTGTTGCTGTGTCTGTATATACAACCTTTCCAGATGCTGGCAGTACCTGTGGACTTAAAGTATTTCTAGAGGAACGACATGGTTATTGATCACTGCTATATGAACTTAACATCATTTTCCAGAAAAAAAAGGGGGTATAACTTGTTACAGAATTGGAGAAGTCTTTGCAAAGAACTGATCTTAGCCCTTCTGCCAAACACCTTTTTCCCCGTGTAGCCACTTTGCATACAGACTGATGTATGGTTTGGGCTGAAACCTTTGGTTAAGTTTCCTCTTTGTGGAAACGTCCTGTGGTAGGTACAGATACCCAACAAGAGTCCCCCATTTCCTTGAGCTTATAAAAAGGACACTGTCACGAGTAGGTAGGAGGAAACCTGGCAGCGCCCCCCTATTTTTGGCTTTAAAGGACTGAACACCAAGATGGCTTTTGAAGTTAAGCTAAGAGGTTTCCAGTGCAATAAAGTATATACGAGTGAAGGTTTTGCAATGGACTGCAAACTATACATATAACACCACCACACCTTCTCAAGCCTGCCAGGGCCCTCCATTTATGTGTGTGGCTTGCAGCTTAAAGTCAGTAGTTGGACTACTATATGAACTGTTTCTATCATATTTTATACCGGTCGTAAATGCACTCTCAAAACTACAAGAAAGCGGTATGTTTATTCTTTACACCAGCTTTTATATTCCTTGGTCTGATTTTGCTGTAGATGCAACTGCTTTGGTTTTTGGGCTTTTTGCTCGTAGTAAAGAATCTGCTTTCATTTTAAAAAGCTTAGTAACTGGGTACGGTGGGCTTTAAGGATGGAAGTTGGGAAGGGGGAGGAGAAATGGCTATAAAACTAAAAGCTCCGTGAGCTTGTTACTCAGTAAGCAAGTTGCACAGTAATTAAATGATTTAAGTAAGTGTTAATTTCTTAAGGAATTATATTTCTGAGGGGCAGGGGAGGGGGGCTGGGGAATGGATTTGTAGCTGCTTTCTGTTTAGAAACAATGTTATGTTAGCCCTGGAGTGTCCCATTAATGTTGATGTACCTTGTTGGAGCAAAATTATCAGCCAGTTTTCAGTTCTTGATATAACAGCAACTGGAATGTAACTGTTGCAATCAAACTTCCTCCCTGAGTGCAAAGCTCTTACAGAGACCATCTCTTGCACAAAAGAGCTGATTGTATAGAAAGGAGATCCAATTATTTTAATTATTACGAAGCTTAAGCGTTCTTAAAGTTTCTGTAAAAGGTACCGATGCATTGCTGGTAAATTGCTTAGAACAGAAATTGTTAGAAATAATGTAACTGGCCTACCCAGTTGGAAAAGCTACAGTGAAAGAAGCAATTTTACAAGGTGTGCACAGTTTTATTTATAAATGTTACGGAAGTAGACCTTTACCCCATAGCTAGCAAATGCAGCTATGTCTGTGCCTTCTGACTGTAATGATCTATTTTGCTATCTATTTTCACTGTATTTAGTTTTGTAAATTCTTTTGTTATCCAGTAGGTCGTTTCAAAATGTAACGTGGGAAGTGTAATGTTAAAACCTAAGTCGGAGTTTGTTCTAGACAAATTTTTACCCTTCGGTACTGGGTAGAGTTCCTTCCTGAACTACCAAAGCCAGAAAGTAACAGTGAAGAGTATTTAATCAGACTGTTATTCCTGCTTATTTGAGTTCAGATTTAAAGCTGTAGAACTGTGTTGAAGCAGATGGAATAATTAAACTGAGATCCTGGGCAGCTCAAGCTATTCCTGTGAGGTATTCTGCTGTGACGAATGCTCCAAGCAACCTTGTTTATTCTTTGATATCTAATTTGTGTAGGCGTCGACCAGAAGATTATGATATTCATAACAGCAGAAAGAAACCAAGGATTGACTATCCCCCTGAGTTTCACCAAAGACCAGGTTAATATCTTACTATGAAGATTTGTGTGCACCAATTCAAAAGTGTTTTCTCTTTAATTATATCCTTATTTAATTCAAAAGTAAAATACTGGTATGACTCGAGCTTTTACACAGCTTGACATGCTGTGTTTTACTGGAGGTTCTAGTGATGAGAACCTGTCTTGGGACAGGAATTTTGTTGTTCTCCAGAAAGAAATGTTTGCAGTGGTAATATTGCAGTAATTTTTTTTTTTTTTCTTCAGAAAGCAATTACTGAGAAATGGTCACTTCTGTTCTACCAAATCTTGCTTCGCTGCTGTTAGAAATACATATTCCATTATTTCAGTAGTAGTTTTCTAAATCTTTTATAAGAACCTGCCTTTATCTGTTCAGCTTGACTGCAAAGTCTTTGTTCGGTGCAGAAAGAGTGTTGTTGCTGCTCCCTGGCTTTCCAAAGCTATTATTTAGAGAACAGAACATACTTTGTTTTTTTTTTTAAAAAAAAACCAACAATGAAGCTTGGAAGCATTATTTTATTAGTATAAGCATGCCTGGTTGTACCATTTTACTGACCTCTGTAAAGTTTATTTCCCTGGATTTACTGAAGCTGCAACTATTCTTTGCCCTGTGGGACTTTTCCAGATGTTTTTTAGGTTGTTTTCCATTTTCTGTGTAGCATTGTATCCAAAACCTATTAGGAAATCAGCCGTAAGAGTTGCCCAGATGAACCCAGATGTGGTTAATAAGTACTAACAGCCATGTGCTGACTGCCAAGGGATAGCACTCTTCAAATTTGTAGGCATTCCCAGTTTGTTTGACTAAAATTCAAGCCTTGATTTGCACAGATATTTCTTTGCATATTTGTACTGTGTGCAAGTTCCTATGAGTGTATCTGTCTTTTTTTATTACTACATTGTACTATATTCTGTACTGTCCACAAGAAGTACATTTTTGAGAGTTATTTTGAAAGCAAGGGTAATGGCAGGTAGACACAACTTTGTAGCAAGCACAAAATGAAAGGACAGTTTCTAGCAAGTGTATTTTTTTTAAGACTGTTATCATGCATTCAATAGTAAATTGAATTAATACTGCTTGATGTTTGAACAGGGTATATAAAGGATCCCAGATATCCTGAAGTAGACAGGTAAGGTGTGTTCCTGTTACTCATTTTATGCCCTGGTAACTTGTCTGTATGGATAAATTGGATTTAGTTGTACAAATTTTTATTCCCAACAGACGATTTTCAGGAGTTCGACGAGATGTATTTTTAAATGGGGTAAGTTGGTGCATGCAGGCTTTTGGGCAGCTTTTTATATTCAACTTTCAGCACTTCCAAAGAATACTCATCAGAAATGTTAATATTGCTGTCTTTCATTTTAGTCCTACAATGATTACGTGAGAGAATTCCACAACATGGGACCACCACCACCATGGCAAGGAATGGTTTGTGTCTTATTGAATTCAACTTTTCTCTAGAATATGGCTTTTTGTTACCCTCCAGAGGACCCTAGCATATTCGATGTATACTCAGTTCTTCCCTTTTCCTAAAATATGTCTTTGCTATAACTGTAAAATTTTTAGGGAAAAATGATATCTATCAAGTATATCTTGTAATTTACTTATCTGTCAGCAATAGTCCTGCATTCTAGTAGGCAGTACAGCAGCAGGAATCTGGCTTGCTTTGAATCTACAGGAAACTGAAAGTTCTGAAGGAAATAGCAGGCCCTCCTTTAGCTTATATATGAAATTTTGATGAAATTTTGTGTTCTGCTAAATACTCATAGTAATTGGCTAGCTGTCAAAGAGCACGTGCATTGAAGAGGTGGACTTGGTGGAGATGCTCAGGGAAGGGGCTGGCATGCTCTTGTGTCGTGTATTGGCTTGCTTTTGGCTGTGGCAGCAAAGCATGCAGGGAAACAAATGTATTTGGCCACTGTAATCAAAATATTGCAGCCTCCACTGAAATGCACTTTTTTTCCCAGTCAGATAAGCGTGTGTACGAGTACAAGTATCTACAGGTACATACATGGGAATTAACTGGTAGTGCAATTGTATAGCTGTGGTTTTGCCCTCATGTCAGGAGGAATAGTCATTGTAATTAGTTGTTTTGATTATGTTTAGTACTTCTCACCCTGAGGCTCCTGATTTTGGATAACTGTAATGAGTCTTGGCTCTTGCATATACTGTGCATGAGCAAAAGGCAGTGCCAGATAGAGATTCTACTATAGCCTTTAATTTTTCTCAGCTGAAAGACAGCTCTGGTTTGTTGAACATGAAGGAAGTGAGCAAAGATGTCAGGCTGAGGCCTTCAGAAACTACTCTTTTTTTTGTCCTCCTCCATTCTGCATGCTGTCCCAAGCATTCATCCTAAAATCCAGCATTTCTGCTTACTTCCTTTGTGACAACAATGATAAGCAAAGATGCTTTGGTAATAAGAGAAAGAAAAGCCAACTTGGTGTTGGCCAAACTCCTGAAGACGCAATGGTAGAGAAGCATGCCAACTTAATGGAAAAATGAGTTTGCTTTTCAGTTAGGAGGCTGTGATCGGATATAGTTAGATGTCATGTTTCCCTTCTGAATGAAAATAACCTCTGCTTTTAATTCCCAGCACTCAGCCTTGTGTGCATCCCTTTTGTTTTGAAACACTCAACGCACTTACTGTAACTTTCTTGTAGCCACCGTATCCAGGTATGGAGCAGCCTCCACACCACCCTTACTATCAACACCATGCGCCTCCACCTCAAGCTCACCCTCCCTACTCAGGACATCATCCTGTACCACATGAAGCAAGATACAGAGACAAACGAGTAGTAAGTGTCCACAGAGACAGGGAGGGGACACAAGTCTGCAGGCCAGAGTAGGAACGGGAGGAATTTGGGCTACAGGTCTAACCTAACCTCACATTTATTGACTTTGATAAACTGCGTTTTTAAGAGCTGTATTAGCTTTCCTCGGAAAGATCAGTTATATAGGTGGATGAGAGATTTCCAACATCTTTGGAAAGCCTCTTCCAGGTGATGTAGGAGTGCAAAATTCTCACAACATACTCTTAAATTGAGATGTGTGCTTAAAATGGCTTCCAGTTGTCTAGCTCTCAACTTTGCTTATGCTCCTGTACAGCAAATTCCTATCAGCAGAAAGGTTTGTGGTTTATGACTTCTTACAGACACGTTATAAAAGAGGGCAAATTGTTAAATAATTTTCTCCTAGCTGGCCTTGAAGGCTCCTTCAAGCTTCCAGGTCTCTTGCTGGTAGCTGGGTTTTGAACCCCATGGTGCTCTCCTGAAGATGCAAGAAGCAGCTTGTGCTTATGGATTGTTTGGTTTTGTTTGGTTTTTTTTTTAATACTGGGCTTTTCCCCAGAGTTACATCCAATCGTATGGATAAGGGAAGGGAGGGGATTTTAATCTGGGAATGAAAACAAACAGAGCTGTCTTTTCATCCCAGCACGACTACGACATGAGAGTAGACGACTTCCTTCGCCGCACACAAGCAGTCGTCAGCGGTCGGAGAAGCAGGCCTCGGGAGAGGGACCGAGAGCGGGAACGGGACCGACCTAGAGACACCAGAAGAGACAGAGAACGTGACAGAGGCCGTGATCGGGAAAGGGAGAGAGAGAGGATTTGTGATCGGGACAGAGACCGAGGTGAAAGAGGTAGATACCGAAGATAATCTATCTGGAACCAGTGCTGACTTGAAACAAAAAAAAGCTTGTATTTTTTTGTGTGTTTACAAGTAGTACACCTTATTTTCAGCTGTCTACTTAAAGTTCGTTGTGTAGGAGGATTTATAACGATCCTCTCTATTCCAAGCATGCAGTGAACTATGAACTGGAAAACCTCAAATCGGCCAAAAATAAAATACGCAAAGCTCACACTCAACTTGGCGTTTCTGTTGGAGCAGAACGGGAAACGGCTAAGAATGTAGATATTGATTCATTCTCAATAAGTGTTCATCTACTTAGTGACTTCATTCTAGGTTTTTGAATACTGATGGATAACTGCCATTTTCTTTTTTTTTTTTTTTGCTTTGATGTTTTCTTCCTGTAGTTTCACACAGTTCAATGGGAGAATGCTGCTATCAAGTATGCAAATATTGAAGTATGATTTCTTTTTTTTTTTTGACCGTATGGCAGTGTTGTAGCAGCCTTTTTTTTTTCCTTTCCCTCCCCTTTCCTCCTCCCGTTTTTTAACCCTATCTGTAAAGTCAAGTGTTTTTTCAGTCTTCAGTAATGAAAGCAATATTAAGACACTATTGATATCTAATTTTTAACCTTTTTTAAAAAAAATCTTCCCGTGGTCAGTAACATTTTGGTCAATTCTCTTGTCTAGTCTCCTTCCAAAATGTACACATTGCTTGGAATGTTCACGACCTGCGTGTGTGGAACCAGAAAATATTGCTGTATTCTACGTTGCTACCATTTTTTTTATAAAAATAAATTGGTAACTATTGAAATGATTAAAACGTCAGATGGGGTTTCTTGGTCTTCTGAGCTTGCCAGCTTCGATAGATTCTGGCAGTTCTAAGAAATTATTTGTGTTCAAAAATAGTTAAAAGTTCTTGCGGTAGGTGAAATTGATGCAAAACCTGAATTCGGGAAAAGGACAGCTAAAAAAAAAAGCTTTTCTCCTTCCACAGTGAAGTAGTCAACTTCCAGCTCCTTGCAGCTAATCAGAGTTTTTCAGGCCTTACCTGTTGAACTTAATCAAATGATCTTTGAGTTATTGATTGGCCATAATCGTACCTGTCTCCCAGGAGTGTGATGGTCCTGCAAGATCCAGACTCTCACCATGTTGTCTTTGGGGAGATTACTGCATCACTTTCTCTTAAATAGGAAATACTTGAATCTAAATGCCAGTGGTAAAACTTCCAGCTTTGGGGCCCGAATGTCATGATGTTCCACTTCCTGTTCACCATGTGTATTTCAATGGTTCAATTCCTGTGTAGGATCCCATCATGACCATAGGAACAGTGTACCAGAAACTACCATGAGAAGTCTTGTTCTAACCTTCTTTAGTTTGGAACCAACTTACTTGAGCTTTTATGAGTGTTGTAGTACAAAGAGATTTAAGCAGACATTAAAACTCTTGATAGTGGTAATAAAAAAGTTAATGTAGGGTAGGGAATTTTATTATGTAAACAAATATAAGGTATTTTCTCAGCCTGTTGTGTTTGAAAACAGTTCTGCAGCATCCAGAATACAACAAATATCAGTTAAAATTGGGGCAGGCTCTTCCTTGAGTAAGAGAAATAACCTTACCTAGAGCAAGAGGTGTGAACTAGCATTATTTTACTAGGCTTTCATCAGCAAGTGTATTTTGGACAATTTCAGAGTGCTGCATTTACTAGCCTTCTTATCTGAGCCAAGAACACCATTAATTTCTCTCCCAACTTTCCAGACGAGACAACTGACTATTGCACTGTTCCTGTACATAATGTTTCTTCTTTGCAAGTTCTGTTTTTAGAGGTTTTCCTGCATTTTTCTGTTAGCATGGCTCTAGAGATGTTTTGGGGGTTTAAGATGGGTGAGTTACTGACAAAGGAGGTTTCACACCCCTCTAATGTTGCAGCTAGATTGATGGCCTGTGCAGCAGACACCTCTGAAAAAGAGATGTAGTTCTCAAAAAAGTAATTTCTCTGCTGGTATTAGGACTCTTGTTTCCTTTCAGCCCTCATGTAGTTAGTGCATTTGTAAAAATGTGATGATACAGGCTTCACCACCTGCTTGCAGCTCCCAGTTTTTCATGATCTTGGCTGTTCGGCTGGGCCCTTTTTAGGAGCCCATAGTCTTAGCTTCACTTTCCAATCTGGAGAGAGCTATCCTGACAGGAGGAGCATTTTGGTTGTGAATCATCAAGCCTGGGTGACATTGTAGGAGAGGATAGAGTTAAGGTAAGGAGACTAGGGATTGCAGATTGAGGGACCCACAGTGCTGCACACGGGAAGGCTGAATTTATGAAATGCACTCAAATCAATTGGAAAAGTAAAAAAAAAAGACCAGAAAATTACCATTCTAGGGATGGCATGTGATCAGCTGACAGGATCGCAAAGGATAAAGCAGCTATTATTCAATCTTATTTAGGGCAGAAGGAATTTGCTGGCTAAGCAAGGAGCTCTGTCCCACAGCAGCTTTTTAGCATGACACAGTTCAGCAGGGTACCCCAGCTTAAAGCATAACCTAATAATTTTATTCCCCAAGGAATGTGCCCGAGTGCCTTGCTGAATCAACCTAGGAGAAGAAAAAGTGCTGATGGGAACAAGATGTTTATTCTTTCTTCTTCTTCTTTGTAATCCTACCACATCTCCTACAGCAAAATAGGCAGCACTTGACAAAGATGAAGATAGCAATGGCTGCACAGGTGAACAAGAAAGCCAGAACATCCAGGCAGTGGTACTGGTACCAGGTGAGATTGTGAGCAGCTGGTCTCAAGTGCTTTGCTCCTTTGTGACGCATGACAAATTCAATCCAGAAGACAGCTCTGTCCAGAGGCTTAACTGGCTGGTCGTGGTGTATCTTGGATAACCTTAGAGCATTTTCCTTATAGCTGGGGGAAGAAAGAAGAAACCAGGATTGGTCTTTTTTCCAATCCCTTTGTCAATGGCTTTATCCTTATCAAAGCATCTCAGCTGCCAGGCTTATTTACCCTCTGATTCCTGACTGATAGGTACAGTAGCCTAAGGATATAGAGGTAGAAGAAAGAATTGGTGCAGCTACACACAGAGAACACAAAATCAAATTAGAAGTGTCACCCTGAGCCTCCAGAGTCTGGATTTATACTAGCAGAGAACAAGGAAGAGAGAGAGAGTGAGCATAAAACAGTCTCGGAGCTCCACTGAGCTTTCCAAGGACTACTTTTCTCAAAGTGATAATAAAATGTAGTATAAGGAAAATCAAATTATTCCTCTCTCCTTTCTGAAAAATGTAATGCTGATTCTCTGAATGAAAGAGCCATCAGAGTTTCTCCCATCAGCAGATGGAGATTTTAATCCTCCTGT
This sequence comes from Scolopax mira, assembly GCA_004320125.1. Taxonomy (NCBI): domain Eukaryota; kingdom Metazoa; phylum Chordata; class Aves; order Charadriiformes; family Scolopacidae; genus Scolopax; species Scolopax mira. The sequence goes on from BJBW01006293.1 coordinate 64,481, forward strand.
AAGGCAAGAACAAAACTTACGTGGAATTGTTAATGACTGTATTCAATGCATCAACTATGTCCTGTGTCTTCAGCGTGCTGAAATCCAGCCCAACTGCAGCTCCCTTTGCCTTCATGTGAGCAATGTTGTCATACTGGTCAGCAAACAGGGGAATCCCAACCATTGGGATCCCGTGGTAGATGGCTTCATAGATCCCGTTGGTCCCACCATGAGTGATAAAGGCCTTTGTCAAGGGATGGCCTGGAGCAGGGAAGGAGAGCCACGTGAAACAGCAGCTGTGGCAGATGTTTGGGGTTCATTGGGATGGGAGCACTGCAAACTACCCGGGCAAATTCACTGCCCTGACCTCTGGATCAGCAACAGAGCTTGCAGGTTTACTTTTCGTGTGTTTATATTTATTTTAATGCAAGGTGTGAGTTGGCATAATTCTCCGGACTACCTCATTGCTGCTGCAGCATTGCTTAGATCAAATAATTTTGAAGAATGAGCCCTGGATACTAACTGCATGGGCCAACTCCAGCTCCAGAGTAGGTCTCCTTTGATGTTTATTCCTGCCTACAGATTGTTTGTAGCCCTTCTGGGCAATTGCCACCGAGTTCTGTACATCAGAGGCATTGGCTTTAGAGGTTCATCTTTATAGCTAAGCTCAAGTCGCTGCCTTTTGAGCTACTGCTCCCTATTCTCTTCAGAGACTGGCTATATCTTTCATATATATTTCTTCCACAGCTACTCACTTTAAAGTCAAAACCAGGCTAGAAAATTAAGGCTCCAAGAGTAAAACTCTGCTGCTTAAACTGTGAAACTAGTTGTAGCCACAAGTGTTATGTGGTTCTTTTGCCCAAATAAGCCATTATAGGGGAAAAAGAAAGAAGGAAACAGCCTTTTCTAGGAGCATAATGCATCCCAGGTAGAGTCAGTCTCACCAAGCAGATCATTTTGAGGTATCCAGTCGTAAATCCTGGTGTTGGAGCCCAGAGTTTCTGGTTTTTTCCCTTTGTACCGCCAGATGACCTTGAACAAATGAAGAATAAGATAAACACAGTGCATGTGATGTGCTCTTCTGTATTGTTACATGTGATGTAGGGCTTTATGCCTACCAAAGGTGTGGATATTCCATACTGTATGACATCATGCTCAGCAATAAAACTAAGGAAAAGGGTTGGGGGGGAAGGGGGGTGCTGTCACATGCACCCCTTTTAAGAACACATGCATACCTTTCCCCAGTAATTCAAGTAGCCTTGGCTCCGGTTTAGCTCTTTGATTAGTTATTGCTTATTATAAGAATCACCTTTTGAGGGATTTTGAAATTTTGGCCTGTGGACACGCCTCTGTGTCATTTGATTCAGAGAAGGGGAAGCGCCAGAGCTCCCTGGCTGAGGCACATTCAGCAGAGCTGCAGGTAAAAAGCAGGCCAGTCCAAATGTAGAAGACTCGCTGAAGGTAACAAGAGTGACAAAAAACAAGGCAGGTTGTTTTAGATTCAAAAGGAAATTCACCTTTTGTGGAAGCTGGCTGAGGGCTCTGGCAATCACATTGCTTTTTTCCTCAGTTAGGTTGTAGACCATCGACCCCAGAGAGAATACCACAATGCCATGTTCCCCTGAGCTCTGAACAAATTCTTCCATTTCCTAGGGGAGACAGAAGACACACCAAGAGTAGTTAGCTCTGGAGATTACACAGAATGTTGTTGGAATGGAAGGATACAGGATGTTTAGGAAGGACAAGCAGGGGAGTTGAGGAGGGAGTGTTGCCTTCTATGTCAATGACCAGCTGGAGTGCATGGAGCTCCACCTGGGGATGGAAGAGGAGCCAACTGAGAGTTTATGTATCAGGAATAAAAAGGGCAGGGACAGGTGATGTTACAGTGGAGGTCTTCTACAGAGCAGATTAGGCCTTCTGTAGACATATAGGAGCAGCCTTAGTCCTCATGGAGACTTCAACCACCCCAATGTTGGAGGGACAACATAGCAAGGCATAAGAAATCCAGGAGATTCCTGGAATGTGTTGATGATAACTTCTTTCTCCAAGTGATAGAGGAGCCAATGAGGAGAGGTGCTATGCTGAACCTTGTTCTCACCAGCAAGGAGAGGCTGGTGGGGAATGTGGAGCTCAAGGGCAGCCTTGGCTGCAGTGACTGTGAAATGGAAGAGTTCATGTTCCTTAGGGTGTCCAGGAGGGCATGCAGTAAGCTTACTACCCTGGACTTCAGGAGTGCAGACTTTGGCCTCTTCAAAGACCTGCTTGGTAGAGTACCATGAGATAAAGCCCTGGAGGGAAGAGGGGCCCAAGAAAGCTGGTTAATATTCCAGGATCACCTCCTCAAAGCTCAGGAACAATCCATCCCAACAAAGAGTAAATTGGGAAAAAATGACTGGAGGCTGCATGGGTGAACATGGACAAACTCAAACAGAAAAAGGAAGCCTATAGAGAGTGGAGGCAAGGACAGATAGCCTGGGAGGAATATGGAGAAATTATCCAATCAACCAGGGATCAGGCTAGGTTAGCTAAAGCCCTGATGAAGTTAAATTGGGCCAGGGACATTTTGCCTAAAGAATTTGTCCTGTCACAGTGCCATTTTGCGTCAGGACATGGTTGATCAGGGAGAGAAAGAGGTTTTGTTCTGCTGGGCAACCCGACCCATGGCAGGACCCATGGCAGGACCCATGGCAGGCCGCAGTCGGGATACCTTTGGTAAGGGCTTGGCAGGTTGGCAGTGAAGTCCTCCAACAAACTCAAAGTTGGGCAGGAAAGGGCGTGGAAATTCAAAGTCCCAGTAGGTCCTGATTAACCATATCTCCGCTTTCCCCATCGTCTCACACAGGGTTGTAGGCCTTCCTATGGACAGAAGGTACAAGGGGTTTTACAACACACGCAGGAGTGGCTTGCTGTGCTCTGGATTGCAAAATAGGAGCCTTACCTTTGTCTTTTGGCATTCCCAGTCAGTGTAGTCTTATCAAATCATGCATGAAATGAAAACACAGGACAAATCGAGGCCTATTCCTTGCCCGGTCCTGTGTTTGGCCTTGACAGGTTGCCATGAACGATCTTTAAAAGGATTTTGAGCCTTTGGGATGAATTTAGAGCAGTACCAGGAGTAAATGTAAAGCATTGAGTTCCTGTGATACGGCAGCACAATTCTTGTACCCCCCCCCCCCGAAAGACTTCATTACCTGTGCTTGTAATAAAAACACACTTTGGGGAAGAGGGCAATCACAGAAATTTTAGCTCTAAATAACAAATAAAGGAATCACAAAGCGATAAGCAACGGTCAGGGAGGAGGAAAGATTTTAAACAAAGTTCTGTTTGAAAAATGCCACCTCTAGTTCTTCTGGGGACTGGGTCAGCCCCTTCTGACACATAGTGGGAAAATCTGCCCAAATCCATAGATACTCTGAATGTCATTTTATGCAAAATTAAACGTCTCTAGAAATCGAGAAAAAAATCCAGGGGGTAAAACTGTGTTAGAGATTTCCATTTGGAAAAATATATATTCTCAGGTACACGTTGCAAGTTGTCTTTACAGTATTTTCCCCACAAAGTGGAACTGGGGAGTGAAAAGGTTAGAAGTGTTGGTAAATGATTGTCCAAAGCCAGCCAATGCAAGCAGGAACCAAGCAAAATAAGCAGCAACATAAAAAGTATCTGTAGGACATCTTCTTACAGTTCTTCATCAGCGTTGTAATTTGCACCAATAATATCTACTTAATAAGTAAGAAATACTCTTTAGTAAATAAGCAAGAACTATTCTTTACTAAATAATAACTTACTAAATTATAACTAAATAATAATACTCTTTACTAAAATAAGTTACAAAGTTACTAGAGTGAAAATTAAGCTTGTGTTACTAGTAGAGGGATATAAAGGTGTAATTAAGTCTCCCATGGTATTAAAAAAAAAATAAATTCAAGGAAAAGAGACTAGTTTGCAGAGCCCAGAGGTGTTCCTGGGAAATGCAGGAAGAGATTGCAGGACAGCAGAATAGATGTCCTTGTGCTTGCTGTTTGCTTGTTATCTGCTTAAACGTAGTTATTCTGTATAAAATGCAAAGTCCATTGAGCTGAAAGGTCTCTTTAATAGACTTTGAATCAAGCCTGAGTTGTCCTAGGTGCAGTGTGAATGAAGGGTGCTTTTTTCCCTCTGCATCTGTCCAGAGGCAGCCAGTGTTTCTAGTTACAACAGGTTTGACTCCATCCCTGTGTTGTCAATGGAGCTGTCTCTAATGCCTTACATGTAATTAAGGAATGATTTTGCCCTCCAGCCTTTATCTGCTACCATCCTATTTGTAGAAGGGCCTTTCATCAAGATGAAGAGGCCACAATTGTCCTCTGAAAGCACTAAAATGGGCATACAGCTCACTGCTTACCAGCAGGTATCATTATTAACAAAAATTAGAACTGTGTGCTCTAAAGGTCCTCAAAGAGGAACTAGGGCAAAACTGCACTAATGTCTGTTAGATGAGACCAAACCCAAAAGGGAAAGCGCAGCCTCCATGTGACCAAAACAGGGTTGCCATCTCTGCATTGAGCTCCCAAAACATTCAAAAGGTACAACCTATGCAAGAGGAGAAACCACTCAACAGCTGCCTTACCTAGGACATTACTGTAGTACCCATCCAATTCCTCTTGCCAAAACTTCAAGAAAAATAAATCCATGTAAAGGTAAAAGAGCGAGTTCTGTAGTCTTTCCACGAAGGACATACGGTCTGTCAGCTCCACTGTGCTAGCAGGCACGTAAGAAGGTGGGGATGGGAGCCCACCACACAGCCTCTCAGCCACATTCCCAGCAGAGAAGCGGATGCTGTAGACAAAGGGGATTGCAAGGATTTCTGCTACAAGCTCCCCGCCTATAGCCAGGGGATCAGCGATCAGAACATCAAACTTGGCCTGCTGCAGCTTTGCTATCAGCTGAGGATTCATCACCAAGGTGTCACAGGTCTGCTTTGACATATTTGTAAAGACCATCAGGTCCTCTTTCATCTTCCACATGATCTCCCAGGGGAAGAGATTAGGGATCTCATTCATCCAGAAATTGAGGAAGTCTTCCATGACGGTTTCCAGGGTCTTCTGGGTAAAGGGGACTTGCAAGACCTCAAAGGTGAAGGGGGAGGAGGTGTCATGGTAGTTGATCAGCAGATTGCTTGAGGGCACCAGCACGGTCACTTCATGACCCCGGAGAACGAGCTCTTCCAGCAGCACTTTCACATTGATCCAGTGACTTGCATCGGTGGGCCAGACCACCACCTTCCCACAAAAGCCAACACTCCAGCAGCACGCATAGGCCCAGAGCAGCCAGGAGAACCTTGACCCCATCATCTCAGCAGTCTAGATTCCGGTCTGACCAAGCTGGAAGGAGCTTACTGCTCCAGTGTGCAAACGCTCCAGAGCCAGCCAATAAAAGTGAGATCCACGTGGTGCCACGCAGGTCAGAAACACAAAACAATGCCCAACAAGGATTGGGCAAGCAGCAATTTCTGTCCTGGAGCCTCCTGCAGAGCCACGGCTGGTCCTGAAGTGATGTCAGCTCCTGTTTCTGCTCACCACAAAGGGCATTATTTTAGCATGCGAGGATCAGAAGGCCTTTCCCCATGTCTTGACATGATCTTGACAGGCAGCTAAGCACCACAGAGCCTCTCGCTCCCCCACGGTAGGAGGGGAAAAGAATCAGGATGAGACAGAGACAGCTTAATGAGTAAAAACCAAAAATAAAACCAAGAAAAACAGGCGGCGCAAGAAGGAAATTGCTCAACACCAGCAGCCCTGGCAACCTGTCCCTCCCCCCCCCCCCCCCCCCCCCCCCCCCCCCCCTCGCAGCTTTTTTGGCTGAGCACATCACGTGCTATTTAAGAAACATATAGTATGAGAAGCAGAAAGAGCCTTGATGGCCTGTAAAATACTGCTCGGTAATAACCAAAGCCTCCCCGTGTTACCAACTCTGCTTTAGGCACGAATCCAAAATACAGCCCCCTGCAAGCTGCTGTGAAGAAAATGAATTCTATTCCAGCCAAAATGAGTATCCCCTCATACCAGATCTCCAAGGTGAAGGGACACGTTGCTGTCCCAAGCAGGAGCTCAGCCTGGGCAAAGCATGTGAGCAGCCCATGGGACGTTTTTGACCACCACAAGGTGAACTCCATCTATCACTTGACTGCAGCCTAGATGTATATCTTTGCCCTCTAAGAACTGACCTACCTGTAAAGCTGGTTGCAATTTTTATCTCCTTTTTTACTAGGTGCAAAATGTCCTGCAGGCATTCACAACTAGCCTACAGGATGCTCTGGTTCTGTCCTGTCTATAACCAGATGCTGTGGACACACAGCACTGCCACTGGAAGGACACAGTCCTGTTAGAGATGACTCCGGCATCAGGCCACCCCAGGAGAGAAGCAGGAGGAGGTGAGGAGCATAGGTTTGGCTCATCTTGCTGCTTCTCGGGGGAGGATGCTGCAAACTGACATCTGTGTATCCATATCCACGTCCTCCAGGACACATAATGCCAAGACAAGAGACCTGACTTCTTCTCTTGACTGTATCCTGCAGATGTAGTGGAGGTGCTTGATGACGCTGATGCGTTGAGGGAAAAGAGCAGGCAGCTCCTCTCTCCTGAGCAGAGGGTGAAAGAGGCTGAGACTGAGTCTGAAGAGGGCCTGAACCCTCCTCCAGGAGCTCAGCACCACCACGTGAGCTCCCCTCACTAGACCAACAGGGGAGCAAGCAGCCTTTCATCATGCTTCAACCTCCTCTAGGAAAGCAGCTAGATTACTAAGAACCCTGAAGATTTTCCAAGGAGAAAGAGAGGGTGAATGCACATGCTGCAGGAGCTGGAACATTGCCCCATCTCCCTGAGATGCTGGCTCCTTCCTTTCATACCTCCAGACCAAAGCAGGACAGAGAACAGCTAAGCCAACAGCGAACAGCTATGGCACGTGGAGCCTTAAATAAATGTTAAACCCCACATTTAACAATAAAAAAACCAACACAAGACACAAGTGATACACGACAGGAGATCAGCAAACCATGCTTCTGCCAGCACCAGATCTTCTAGTCTCTGTCAAACGTGATAAACAACACCAGGAAACACACAGCTGGGTGTCCTACTAGTGGGGTACCTTAACAACCCCCTACCAGTGAGATAAAGACACTTAGAGTCTCACCTTGAAATAATACCCTTATTATCTGCCCACCAACAATACCCCTATGTTTGCCCTGTCCCCTTTTAATTGTTACAACAATCACTTAGAGCAAAAATGATTATGCAACTATTGTTTAAAAAAGAAAAAAACCACCCCTCCTTATAAGTAAGTGCAACTATCTCCTGGTATTTCTTTTAGACGCTTTCAGAAAAGCAAAGAACCCCCAGTTTTATCACTGCAAATTGGGGCTCTCCCAAGCTTTGAAAAGCAGTGTTTGGTGGGTTTGTGGGACTATTTTGCTGTTTTTAGTCTTTGTCATGACCAGTGAGCTCTGTTCCAAGTGGCTTTAGCACTGTTTTACCTGTCCTAGGAGTGCCTGTAGCTGTGCTGGTGTAGCAGGTCAGGATTAAGAGGTAACCTCTGTACTTCCCTGGATTCTTTGATTTGACACAGGAAATTCTGGAGGAAGGAGAGTGAGTTCGGGGCTGTCTTGCCTCCTAATTTCTGCCTTAACCTCTAAGCTCTGGGTATTGTGTATACAGCAGATGTATTCCCTATGGAGAATGAGAATGGAGAATTCCCCATGGTGTACTCGAAGGGGATACCCAGCTTCTCAGCAAACAGGGAGCCCAGAGCTCCCACTGTGCTAAAAATCATTACTGGGCTCCGTTATGCAATGTTTTCCTAATGCTACAGCTTCCACGCTGCCTACAGCATCTCTTTTTTTGGGATGAAAATAAGGTTGATGGAACTTGGGTTGAGAAGAGCCGAGCTGAGATAGATGCCCCGTCTGCTGTGTGTGTGACAACAGCTTGGTGTACTTGTGGAGCCCCCCAGCAGACAATTGAACCCTGAGAGATTTGCAGGCACTCTTTTTCATGAGCTCAGTGTGAGGTTAGTAAAAATAGCGTGTTGATAACCTATGATTAATATTTAAAGAAACATATTTTTCTACATATTCGCTCTAAGTGGTCCGGAAGAAAAGCCTGCAGAGGAAGACTTATTTCTTTTGCTGTTTGCTTGTTGGGTGGAGGGTATGGTTTAAATAAAATTGGTTTTGTGCAGAAAGGATTGTTTTTACATGGCCAGTGATGTAAGCAACCTCTCTATTACAAAGCCTCAGTGCATTTCAGTGTTGCTGCTGGGGGTGGCAGGGTTGGCTCATAATTTACCAGCTCCCACCTTCCTTGTTAGGATACTCTGGAGCAGGAAAACAGCTCTGTTCCTGCCTGCTTTCTGGGGAAAATGTGTCAGCTGAGCTCCCTAGGGGGTGTGGAAGTTGTTTCAGCCTCCACCTTAAAAATAATGATGGCAAAATTGAAATCCACCAGTGGAGATGACCACGGATCCCTGTCTCAATGCAGTGGCATGGCAGCACAGCACCCTGACGGTGCAACCTTTTGGGGTCCATCATGAGGGATGGCTCATTCCCTTTTCCACATAGAGACATGATGACAAACTTCTTGCTGACCTCTCTCAGACCTTGACTATGCCTCCCTGCCAAGTTCCTAGCTCTGTAGGTCACACGGCAGGAGGTTGTGTGATGAGAAGTGAAGTAGTAGAAGGCTTACCTAAGACCTTGCTATAGTAGATGTCCCATTCTCCCCAGTAGCTCTGGAAAACGTAGTCTTGCAGGTGGTAAGACACGATGTTTTTGATTCTCTCGCTGAAGGACATGCAGTCAGTGAGCTCAGACAGGGCTGCGGGTGTGTAGGATGGTGGGGCTGGGATCTTGCCACAGTGCCTCTCCACGGTGGAGGCCGGGGAGAAGCGCAGTGAGTAGATGAAGGGGATGGCCAGCTTGAGAGCCAGGAGGTCCCCGCAGAGGGTCACGGGATCTGAGAGCAGCAGGTCATAGCTAGACCCCTGCAAGTGGGCCATCAGCTCTCGGTTGGTGAGCACTGCATTGCACATTATCCTGTTCATCTGGTGCCAGCTTTTGGACAGCTTTCCCAGCTCCTTGTAAAACTGCCAGAAGGTCAAGGTGGTTGGCCTGTTGTTCAGCCACAGTGCCACTACATCCGCGATCATGTCCTCAACCGTGTCTTTCTTGAAGGGCACGTTATAGACCTCAAACTTCTCTGGGGCCTCAGCCCTGGGTTTAATGAAGAGGGAGGCGTTGGAAACCAGGACGGTAACGCTGTGCCCGCGGTGGATGAGCTCCTCTAGAACTAGCTTCACGTTCAGCCAGTGGCTGCCTTCCGTTGGCCAAACCAACACCTTCCCACAGAAGGTGGGCCCTAGAAGAGCCACCTGAAATAGGAGCAGCTGGAGGTATTTCTTAGAGCCAGAGGCTTTTGTGGCCATGGCAGGGTTAAGGCCCAGGTAGCCGGGGAGTTTTCCCTTCCAGTCAGGAGCGCTGCACCTCTGGGTTGTGTTTGATGCCTCTTCACTAGCACTCTTAGCAAAAGCAAAAACCCACTGTTTTTTTCAGGTCTGAAAAGACAGAAAAGGATGTTTGGTGATCCACTTTTCCCTTCCTGCCTTCTGCCCTGTTAGATTCCCCCTGAGGGTGCTCCTTTCCCTTGTGAGCATCAATCCCTGCTGCTGTCAAAGGTCTGCCTTCAGGCTATTCCTTTCATCCTTTATTTTTTTTAAACCTTTTGTAGTTTTTCTGTGGAATCCTTAAAAATGAAATAAAGGCAAATAGCAGAGGGGCTCTTCTAGCTGTGTAACAACTGTATCAGTAAATGCTGGCAGATTTTCTGTAAGTATTAGCAAATAAGTGTCACTGCTGACAACACTTAAACGGATCCTGGATCTGCAGGGCTCTCCAGGCTTCACCATTAATTTCAGTTGGTGCATCTTTACAGAGGAAGAAATGATAAGTGAACCAGCCCCCGGGATGGTGTGGCTCTCGCTTGGAAAGTTGGCACTTGACTGTAAGGTGCTATGTCCTGAGAGGAGCTCTTAAGCACCAGGGGCTGATATGACAATGAGGGACCTGGACAGGCTGGAGAGGTGGGCTCGTGCAAATCACATGAAGTTCAACCAAGCCAAGTGCAGGGTCCTGCACCTGGGACGTGGCAATCCCAGGCACAAATACAGGTTGGGCGGAGAATGGCTGGAGAGCAGACCTGAGGAGAAGAACTTGGGGGTGCTCATGGATGAGAAGCTCAATATGAGCCAGCAGTGCACACTGGCAGACCAGAAAGCCAAATCCTGGGCTGCATCAAGAGAAGTGTGGCCAGCAGGTTGAGGGAGGTGATTCTACCCCTCTGCTCTGCACTCATGAGACCCCACCTGGAGCTCTGTGTCCAGCTCTGGAGTCCTC
>BJBW01006294.1:0-33948 GCA_004320125.1 Scolopax mira
CCCCAGGGGCAGGACTTCCTCCTTTTATGTCCCCCCGGCTAGCTCAGGCCCCTCCCCCTGGGCGTGGCTTAAATGGGATGGAATACCTGTGTCCCTGCTAGGTCCTGGGAACAATTAACCCTTTCCCCACCAGACCCAGCACACTGTGGAAGACTGTATCAAAGGCCTTACTAAAATTCAGGTGATGTTCCTCTATTGTCAGAAAAAAGGGGAGGAATAAGAATTAGACATATCCTTTGTTCTTTATAGGACCAATTCATGACAAAGATATTTTCTCATAGGAAAAAATAAGTTTCTTACCGAGCATTTAAAATGTATTCATATAAGCTGGGTAGATATGTAAAAGATTATAATTGATGGTCAAAGGTGTTAAATCCAGATGATGAATTCAATACTGAGAAGCAGGGAGCATCAGGTTGCACAGTTACTTTAATGCAATTGCACCTTCTCCCATCCAGTGTTAGTTCATGTCTCTGGTTGTTCAGGAGTGTCTCAGTCCCTCAGCAGTTTATTATGTTGATAACTGTGATGGTTCATTTAATGCAATGATGACTAAGATGTACGTAACTGAGCTATTTGGTCCTATTAGTGCTTGTATTGACTTAAACTAGCTCTATTGCTTTGCTTTTTTAAAAATAATAACAATACAGATGATATGAAGTACAGCTTCTGGTTCTTTAAATTAGCACAAGGGTTCAGCTGCTCCCTAACTAACCAACTTTATAAATTACATTCACCTCAGAAATCCAGGTTGTGGAGACTTGACTCATATCATAAAGACATTGCTTATCACACAGCTTCTGATGGCACTATTAACACTAATGATCTGAGTCACTTCTCGTTGTTGGGAGAGGATACTGCCCTTCAACATGAGAAAATACCAGAATCTAGAAACATGTCCTGTTCATATGTTGCACAGTGGCAAGATTGCCATGTAGTAGTAGTAAGATATTAATAACCAGGAAAAGCAGTCTCTGGCAAAATAGAGTACTTCTTGGAATCAGTAATTTGGTCTGGGACTGGCATCTTTCGTGTTCATTGGAGTCATGTTTAATTAAACACTGACCAGTATATTAAGAGTTCATTTGTAGAGTTCATTCTCCTTTATGATCATGATGATGAGCTTTGAGGCTTTTCAGAGTGACTGACAATTTCACTACATCCAGCCATGCCATTCTATGTCTACCCTACAATTTTACATGGACTGGTGAATCAAGGATCTTTGCTGGGCTTGCAGAGATGGTCAAAATGCCATGGTATGAATGCACTAACCTTAGAGCTAGAGCACTTTATGGTATATGTCATGGGTGTACTGACTAACTTCACTTGTAAGAGAGTAGTGAAATATTTATTAAGGAAAAACAGTGATTTAACAAAGTTAGTGGTAAATGTGACAGTGGTTTATGAGATTTGGTGGCAAGGCACACTTGATTATTTACTGCACAGAGGACAGGGTCAGATAAGCTGACAGGGAGACCCTCCCCTTGAGTCACTAGGTTCAGAAAGGACTCCCTTACTTTCTGAGCTCCTTTTCAGAGAGGAGTCTAGGTGCAGCTGGATCCATTCCTAGTTCCAGACTTGGTTTATCTCTAAAGGATTTTATATGCACAATTAATCCTTTATATTACTTAGCTAAGATTTCAAGGTTTAGCATGCTGTTAGTCACTTACCGAGAATCTGTTGTGGCAAGGAATCTCTCAAGCTTGAAGAGTAGAACCTTAAACAAGTGTCCCCACTCAAGGGGAGATCCTGGCATGCAGCCCACTGCTATACAGGAGAGCTCAAAGGGCTCTTGGGCTGTCCACTATTTATAGTGTAAAATAATTGACCTATAGTTATATTGTCATGAGAACAAAATATCTAGGTTCCCACTCCAGACAGTGTTTTGGCCATGTTGTCAGCAGTCCCCCAAATTCCAGGTGCAACTCATCGCAACTCCTACTGATGGTTATGGCTTGACAGGAGCTGGGCGGGGAAAGGGTACTCACAGTATGCTGAGTCAATTTTCCTGCCACTGCATGCACTAGCTATGTCCATATGAAACCTAGTTATGGCTCTGAAGTGCAATTGACACTGTTTTATGATTAAATCTTTGAGACACATACCTGTTCTGCTTGCTACTTGCAGTGACTACAGGGTCCATCCAAGTTCTTGTTCTTGTTCTTCCAAGTCTATTTCCACTACCCTCTTCCCATTGAGAAACTGTGGCCTGCACAGGAATATGGACTGGGCAAATCTAGCCTTACAGTCAGTCCTTGCTACTTACACAAGGAGCAGCTTTCTTACAAATTGCCTCTGGATACAGTGACACCAGCTTTAAAGAAACTTCTACTTGCTCCCACTTCCTGCTAGAGGTTAACACAGCTCCAATCTGCTTGATCTGTCACTTTCTACTCTGTTTCAAATAAAAAAAGTGGGGGAAATGGGAAAAATAATTAAAAGAACTCCACCAGATTCCAGAGCTTAGCATTTAAATATGCTGAACACTTTAAATTTCTTACTAGTTACTGAGTTAGCAGACTGGAAAAAGTGGTAAGGTCTGCAAGGGGAAGTGACCAGCAACTGGGAGCTGTGGGGGCCAGTAACCTCTGTAGTCACATATCTAAAACAAGGAAAAGATATGTGAAGTTCTTACTCAGCTTTTTTCAAGGACCTCAATGCACCCATGTGATGAAAAAGATGCTCTTAATCTTCAGTATTACACTCAGTCCCTCCATTTGCTGTCAGGCTTAAGCAAAGAAAATGGTATCTTTCTGCATCATTGTGGCACAGGAGTTAAACTAATAAAAATTCAGATAACTATCTGTCCTACTCTTCCATAAAGTGAAAATATATTAGGAATCTATTTTGGTAGGCTCCTCTCACCCATTTTTCTTTTGTTTTGCTTAAAGATTTATATTTGCTCACCTGTTCATTGTATTTTTTTATTCCTGACTGCTTCAGAGGCAGTTGTAGCTTTTCCCCTTCCTTTTCATTTAAAGCTATTTGGCTTTTTTTATTTACTTAATTCGTTCACTTAATGTCAATCTGTTTTGATTAAAAGACCTTTATCTTTCCCCTTGTGTGCTTATTCTGTCGCTTGCTCTGTTTTGGTTTGTGGTATCAGGTTTATGTTTTAATTATTCTTCTTTATGGCTCTGTATCTTGATACTATTTTAATTAGGTTGACTTTTCTTACAAGGTTCATAACTTAAGTTATAGACCAGAAGTTAGGGACTGTAGGTGGAAGTCATATTCATTTTATCTGGTGCAGGCATCAGATGTCTCACCTCTCCAGGCTTCAGAAATCTCTATTCTATTAACTGGGTTTGTACATTGCCTAAATGTGCTTGTAGAGTAAGCAATGCCACCATGCACCAAGCACAGCTGTGATGGGTTGACCCTGGCTGGACGCCAGGTGCCCACCAAAGCTGCTCTATCACTCCCCTCCTCAGCTGGATGGAGAAGAGAAAACATAATGAAAGGTTGGTGAATCAAGACAAGGACAGGGGGAAATCACTCACCAATTACCGTCATAGCCAAAACATAGTCAATGTGGGGAATTTAGTTTAATTTATTACTAATGAAATCAAGTTAGGATAAAGATAAATAAAAAGAAATCTTAAAAATACTTTCCCCCCATACATTCCTTCTTCTCAGGCTCAAGTTCACTCCTGATTTTTGTATCTCCTCCCCCTGAGTGGCACACTGAGGGGCAGGGAATTGAGGTTTTGGTCAGTTTATCAGACATTGTCTCTGCTGCTTCTTCCTCTTCAGATAGAGGACTTTTCTCACTCTTCCCCTGCTCCAGTGCGGGTTCCCTCCCACGGGAGAAAGTCCACAAAAATCAGCAAGGTGAGTCCTTCCCACAGGTTTCAATTCTTCACAAGATCTTCCAGCGTGGGTCACTTCTACAGGCTGCAGTCCTTCAAGAACAGACTGCTCCAGTGTGAGTCCCTTCCATTGTCACAAACCTTACCAACAGACCTGCTCCAGTGTGGGCTCCTATCTCTATGGGTCTGCAGGTCCTGCTAGGAACCTGCTCCAGCACAGGCTTACCATGGGGTCACAGTCCAGTCTCCTTTGGGCACCTTCGTACACTGATGTCGGGTCCTCTATGGGCTGCAGGTGCATCTCTGCTCCACCATCAACCTTCGTGGGCTGCAGGGGACAGCCTGCCTCATCATGGTCTTCATCATGGACTGCAGGGGAATCTCTGCTCTGGTGCTCAGAGCACCTTGTGTCCCTTCTTCTTCACTGACCTGCAGCGTCTGCAGAGTTGTGTCTCTCACATATTCTCACTCCTCTCTTCAGCTGCAGTTGCTGTTGTACAGCTCTGGTTGATTGTCAGGTCTATTACCTAGCAACTGGGTGAATAAACTTTTTAGAGACTATAGGTAGAAGTGGGCAGCACAGGCAGAAATTAGACAGGCATACATATCATAAGCAAATAGTTAGCCTGTACATTGAACTGAAAGGTAAGGGCAGTGCTGTCAGTTAAAGAAGATAATTAAGAAAGAATCTTGGACAAAGCATCAAGAGACTTGGAGAGATGGAATGGATGATCAGTTGTTCAGAGCCTTGAAATAGAGAGCATGAAAAGGCTGATAGATATGCAAGAAAAGCTTGGAATCTATGAAGGAAGAAAAAGCTTGTATTTGAAAGATATTCTAAGACACAGAGGGAATTAAAAAGGATTAAATGAAAGGTGAAGAGACCAGAAAAAGCAGAAAAAACACAAAAGTGGGGAAAGAGATCTAAACATGAAAAGATGAACAAAGACTTTATCAGGAGAGGTAACATCAAAATTGTAATGTTAGTGCACAGAAAGAGACACAAGATTAAGCAATGTCTTGGGTCTATGAAATGAAGGAGAACAAAGAAATAAAGCTGATAACGTATATATAAATTATACAAATTTATTGCACCTAACTTATCCCTGAAATCAATGGAGCTGTGAGGGGCTGAATTCAGCTTAGTATGCTTATTTTATTTTATAAATAATAAATGATAATAAATGATAATTACAGTATTGATCTACCTTTTACATTTAACTGTTTTATTTATATTGTGTTCATTGCATGCCTCTGGAGTGTCCTATGCCTTTGCACTTTGTATTTTGAAGACTGCTCTGAAATCTGGATGTTGAGATTGTTTGGTGTAAGTTTTAAGTTAATTTAGGAAAGTATCACTTCAACATGGATGGCAAAAGCAATATGGTTCTCTTTGATGTATAATACATGTTACAAGGTTCAGTAACCATGAGACTGAAGTTTGACTGTGCTCATGAGGTTTTGGTTTTAGTAAGATGCATTGTGTTTAGATTTGTATGCGAGACAACCAAAAGAATTAAATATGTTCAGTGAAAACGTGTTATCATGCATGCAAAACTAATGTAATACCAAAATCACTCAAAATCAGAGTGATACCATTTCATGTTCAGTTTGAGCTGGAGTAAATTTTATATTGAAGTCAAGACAATGATAAATCAGTTTAGCTCTTTGTGCAAATATAAGGAACCTAAGTATTTATTAAATACATTTTCTTACTGTTTGAGTAAGAAGGTTGGTAGGATATTTTATAGTGATAGAACACATCCCAGAAATATAGGAAACGTCTTTGGGGGTGGTAGCATTGCTGTGTCTGAATTGATGTGTACCTGATGTGGTAAAACCATATCAGATGAGAAAAAGAAAAAAAAAAAAAAGAAAGAAAAAGAGAAAAAAGAGAAAAGACAAAAAGAACAGTGATTCAGAGTATTTTGACTCTATGTTTAAGTTTTTCAAGTCCTGAATTTTGCAGGTTTTCTCAGCTGAGGTCATGATTCTAGTTTTCACTGAGAAAGGTTCTTCAACCCAATCTGCTGGTTAACTTCTATTTCATCATTCAAGCCCTTTTAAAGGAATATTCAAATTTGAATAACTGAGAGAAAAAACAGATTGCTTCTTTTCTGTGATTCTCAACATACAAATGAATCTGTTAGAAGTATAAACATCAAATCAAATAAAAATATGTAGATATTGGTATAATACTTTGATTCCTTGTCTGGTGATGAGATGTTCTGTACACTTACCTCTGGTTCCCTGCTGCAGTCCACAAGTATGGGAAATGTTGCTGAATGTGTTACGCAGTAAGTTTTGAATCCAAATTTACTGCATTTATGCAAATGCTTTGCTATTAAACACTTTCAGGTTCCATTATCAGTTTTGTCAATTACAATAGATTGTTAAATAAATCATCTTAACTCTTGACCATTAAAACTTATTTTAACTGTTATCTTTCATCAAAGGTTCTAGGTTCTGTTTCCAGTTTTAATCAGACTGTTTTGTTACTCTTGGTATTGCAGTAGTATTTAAGTTAGTTAGAGAGATACTATGACAAGAATTACTTTGTTTCTGTATCCCCTATATATCTTTATTATCTCCTAAGTACAAATTAAAAAAACAGTCTCACAGTCCCAGTTCCAGAGTTAGGGAACTTGACACATGCAGTGATCCTCAGTGTCATAGTAAAAGTCTGAGGCAAACTCCATGCTAAATAAACATTTTCTGACTCTTGGCCTGCTAATTTAACTATCAAGTTCACTAACTGATGTAATAGAGAAGGGTCAACTGTATGATTCATTAATGGATCCTTTTAAATCCAAATTGCACTATGAGAGAAAATATTTTTGACATGGGAAACCATATCCCAACCCTCTTGTCTACCATTTGAAAGACATTTTTCATGGCCTTCTGCATCTCAAATGACTAGCTGTGGCTTTTGATCCCTTTGAGTAGAATATCTGAGGGATGAAGTGCAGAAAGAAAAAAGTATGGCTATTTCAGGAGAGCAGTGTTGTTTTATGATATGTTGAAGCTTACATATTATTTTAAGGATCCAAGGACAATTAAAAATATGGTTAATATGCCTAGGAAGGGTGATCTTTATGTTTCTGCATTGGTTTAAAGATATGTCAAGTAGAAGTAATCAACCAGACACTTGCTTCCTGGACTAAAGTTCCGTTCTCAGACACAACTATGAATTTTAACTAGCATTGAGGGGAATGATTCAGCTAGATTAAGTTAGTTCCAGTAAGCAACCTCTACTGAGACAACATGGGAGAAGTGTTGCATTGCACTGGGGAAGTATGGGAATAGAGCATGAAAAGAAAGGAAATTGCCCCACGGTGGTATGTTGCCTTCCGCAAAGAAGCAAAAATGTTGAACTCTTGTTATTACATGTGTTTCTGAAGTGAACACAAAATCATTATTGCCATCTTCCAGCAGTGACTAGAGGTTTCATGTGAGATTGGCATCCTCATTATTAAACACATAGTGAGATGCTCTGCTCTGCAGGGCTCACAGTCTACAGACAGACAAATGGTGGTATGACAAACAAAAATGCAAAGAAGTGAGGTAGTAAAATATCAAAGCAGAAGTATATAGAAACACCACCAGAATGTCCTTGAGATTAAAAGTAAAGCTGTCACTAGCACTTCAACTGCTTCAGGTTCTGTGAATATTCTCATTACCTCTTTTCAAACAAACTCAAACACAAAAAAAATTTGGGATGATATTTCTGCTGCTTTCTTTCTCTCTATGTGTGCACCTGTATAGAACTACAGCTTCCAGTACTCTTCATAGCACAGGCTATTATATCTGTTCCATACATGGGTAAATGTGTGACAATGAAAAAAGGGATGAGCAGATAAATTAACTGCTTAAAGGTTGGTTACAATAATTATGTCAAACTTTTATGATAGCTTCTCAAAGAAAAGTTTTTAGACTGTTACAATATAAACTGCCTTATAATAAATTTAATATAAGTATATGACTATATACAAGCTTATAACTATGCTTTATATGTCCATATACTATGGACTAAAACTCACAAGATGATCTAAGAACGTAGATCCCACCTAATCTTCACTCCAGTATATGATAATCAAGTCAAAACATCATGTTCTCAAACTTCTGCTCAGTGACCATGTAGATTTACTGGTTAGTGCCCCAGGCTGCTTCTTTCACTCCCTGACTCCTGGGTGCCATATCTGGTCAGCAGAGCAGTTCCTTGGTTTCTCAATATATTCAGCTGTATGGCACAATTTCCCCAGGGAAATAAAAGATGTATTTGTCTGAAAACACAGCTCAGACCAGCTCTGCAACTCTTGAAATCTAAGGAAACTTCATTCTACTCTTCAGTATGGGTAACTTGAGTACTTTTTCTTGTTATATAGATTACTTGTGTTTCTTGTGTGTCAAGTTTCTAAATAAATATTTGGTTTTCGGGTCTAAAAGTCTCCAAGGGAATAACTTAAACTCAACATTTTTTTTTCAAACCTCATGACCTCTTTCATGAGGCAGACATCATTGGTAAAAATCCACGAATTTGGTCTCCCACAGGTAGGCAGAAAATAATTCCACCATAATCAGGAAACCCCCTACATTTTTGCTGGTTTGGAAAACAGTAAAGCCTATTTCCTAGTAAATTAAAAGGAACATAAAACTGAGAAGGACCTTCTGGATTGACAAATTTAAGCTTCTGATATTGCAGTCATCCAAGTCATACAATCTCATACATGGAACTATTAAACTCATTTTGGATTGTTTGCTTTCCTTCATAACACCCACAAGGAGGCTATCCAGGACCTTGTTCTACTGATTGCTAAAAGACATTTCCAAAACTGGTTTGCACTTGACCCACTAAAAGACAATGTGTTTGTATCCATGACTTCTCAAAATATGCTGTCTAATTTCTTTAAAACTACAGGATGTTGGATTAGCAGTTTGGTTGTGATGTATTTCTGTTTGAAATAATTTCACTTACCACCATGATTATACTTGTCTATGTTCTGTCCTGACATGCTTTAATGCCAGAATATCAATGTGTCTGAAAGGAATGGGACAAGTCATGTTACTAAACTTGAAAGGACATTGTAGAGAGGTTGGTGCTTGTCTCTTCTCACAGGTAATTATCAATAGAACAAGAGGGAATGGATTCAAGCTGCAACAGAATAGGTTGAGACTGAACATTAGGAAAAAATTCTTCACAGAAAGAGTGCTCAGACACTGCAATAGGATGAGTCACCATCTTTGGATGAATTTAAGAGTCGTTTAGATGTGGTGTTGGGGGATATGGTGTAGGGGAGAACTTTGTAGGGTAGGTAGAGGGTAGGGTAGGATCCTCAAAGATCCCAAGGATCTTTTCCAACCTAGATGATTCTATGATTCTACGATTCTAAACAAATTTTCATTTCAAACACAACTTTTAAGAAGATTGCCAATGTTATTCCACTGAAAAAAAGAGGATAAAAACCAAATAATCTAATAAATAACATTCATCTCTGAGAGCAGGTTATCATCTGATTATTTATTTGCTTACGTTAAAATGAACTTTACCAAACTTGCAAACCAGATTTTCCAGTCCAGGCACCAAAATCTGCTCATCTCTCTTTTTCAGTGAGAGGGCAATGATAGTACAGATGATAATATATTGTTTAGCATGTCAAGAAAATCTCGTTTCTGAATACCTGCTGAGAGGCAGATGAATGATTTGCTAGACTTTCAAAGCAGAAATGATTTAGCTATGTTAACTTAAAATAGTGTTGGTCAAAATAATTCATAGAGGTTGCTTCGTGAAGCAAGGCAAACTATAATTAGCTGTATCTGAGCCTGGTGTCTGTGATTTTCAGCAGCTGTGAGAATTTCTTCCACTATGGGTAAGCAAATGTCCTGGATATCATGCAGTTCTGCAGGGACTCTGCTATACAATACCACCCATATGTATCCAGTGAAAAAGAGAGGCTGAGTAAGGGATAAGATTTTGCCCATATTTATTTTGACTCTGTCTTTCCTGGCACATAGTAAGATAATGAGCACATATGATGGGTACAGTACAAATAATGATTATAAGTGGTTTAGCTATTCAGAGATATTCAACTAATCCCCTCACTTCCTCAGAGTAGGCTTAGCTCTGTTTACTTCTACAAAAATCACTGCTGCAGTTGTATTTTTTAAGGATTAAAACAAGCCTGACAGGTTAAGCTATAGTTTTAATCAGGACACAACATGGAGTACATGGAAACTGAAAAGAGAGATATTTTTCTTTGTAGAGTAAATTCAGAAGATTACCGGGCTTCTTCCCTTTTCCAGAGCATCCACTTTGAATGGCCTGCAAACAGACACCCATAAGCATCCTGAAGAAAAGAAACAGAGGAGGGATGCATATGGGAGATTAAACATGGTAAAGAAAATGTGGAGGAAGTTCAGGGAAAGAAACAGAAAAGCACACTAAACATGTGTGATGTGGCCCAGACCTGTAGCATTGCATTATAGTAAGACCATGGCAAAAGATCATACTTTTAAATGGAAGAAGTTGAGAGGGCTTGGATCTGTGCAGTGAGATCTAGACCCATGTAGTATCTCTAGTTCAGATCAAATACATGCTAGGTGCAATTTTCCTGGAGGATGACTGTTTAGAACTTTATTGAGGGTGATTGGCTTCGGTGGATGCTGAGCAGTCAGTAGTTTTGTGATTGGGATGGAGGAACAAAACTGTTTTCTGCGTATTTCACAGCAAAGACATGTGCTTATTTCAGGGACTAAGATATTATAAAGATGTATCTCTTCTGTGAGAATTACTCTACTAATATTAGTGAACATGTTGTGTCCCCAGCTAAGCATAATGTTCTTATCACTGGGTCATGAAGTATTTAATTAGGGCTACCATCCATCCCTGGCACATAAAGGAAGACCGAGTTTTTGTAGACACTGGAGTTCTGCTTGACAAGACATGACTGGTCTGTATCTTTTCCCCAAGTTGCAGTGCAGGTCTTTCTTCCAAAACCTAACCTTCCAAAACCTATTTCCAGCAGCCTGTCTCCTGGAGCTTGGCCATGTGCACTCAGTGCACATTTCAACATATCCAGGTTGAAGAGAAATGGCTGAGTTTGTTTATCCAGCAAGAGAAAAAAACTCTGTGAGGACTATACTGCTTTTTTCACAAAAACCTCATACCACTAAAACTCTGAGTGTACATTTTTAGCCCTGTCACAAAGTAGCAATTATCTTGTGGAAAGGCACCGACGTTCTGCAGAGATGTCTGCTTTGGTGAGTACCCTAGTGCAAGTTGGGACTCCCTAAATATCCAGACAAGCACCTGTTTGGAGCATGGTATGGTTTCTGTCATGTCCAAGTTCCCTCTTGTTGGAGATTAGGGCATCTTTAGGGAAGAGGACTTCGTGCACCTGCATGTTTTATTCTGATGTGGAACTGGGCACAGACCCAGGGAAATGCAAAATGCTTCTGAGTGAGGTGACTCAGAGAAATCCTACCTAACAACGGCTATCAATAGGAAGCAAAGACCCACAAGGAAACTAGAAATATGTCCCAAGTGACATGTGGTGATGGTCAAATGAAGTGCCTTTTCCTCTCCACAGCAATGCTGCAGTGTTGCTGTGTTTCTTGCCATGACACACAAGAAATGTCTTGCTGTGATTCAGCTTAACAAGGCAAAAGCCACCCAGGCAAGGCAAGAGGAACCTGTGAGAGCCTGTCAGTCAGGTTGCAGTTGAATTATGCATTTTTATCAATTAATCTCTTTACAGAGAGCAGTTGCTCTGAGTGAGGGAATCATGTGTTACAACAAACAAATAAATCCAGATGCCAGCAAACGTGAGAAGAAATGAAAGGCAGCTGCCTCAAAAAAATAAAGGGGAGGGGAGGGGAGGGGAATTTGAGAGCATGGCTCTGGGAAAAAGGCTTTGCAGCTGAGCAGAGCAGAACTGGGAGGGTCTGTGGGGTAGTAACTGAGAGGTTCCCCTTTCCATATGCTAGAAATTTAGCAAAGAATGCGTTTTTTTCTTATATTTGTATTTATCCCACGGTTCTTTCATCCGAGAACTTTGAACCAGAAACCATATACTGACCTCAGTTTGACAATTGAGACAGTTAAATGTAAATGGTAAATGTTCTTTGCAGCAGATGGTGGATGACATGGTAGCAGCATAAAAAGTAAAACTTGCAGACGAAAGTGTGGGCAGAGAAAAAAAATGAATGGAGGATATTGAGATATTGTTCACATCAAAGTAGGTGAAACAACGAAAAATATCAGTATTGCACTATACTGCAAGAAAGATTGTGGGTCAGAGTCTCAGCTGTAAATTGACTTATTTCTGCTGATGTAAAACTAGCTTGAGGTCTTAAAGTCTACATGTTATACTGATTTACACCAGCTGAAAATCTGATTCCATATTTTCTGTCACCACATATCATTTCCCTGGAAGCATATCTTTAAAATCAAACTCTTGAGCTGCTGGCCTGCTCATTTGGATCGATACCCTGGAAGGTGACCACAACAAACATAGACCATTGTTGACAACAATAATTTTTTGATGCTGTTGCTTCACAGATGCCTGCATGATTTAGAATAAACTCCAGCTTCAGCTGGAAGCTGAAACTCCCCTTCTACTGATTTCCCTAATGAACTGTGAACCTCCAAAGTGTTTGTACTGACCTTGTATTGAATACACTTTCAGAAAGGAAAACAGTGCCATTTAGAAGTGAAGCTCATTTTGCTAACTATGTGAACAGCCTGTCACTTATTGGCAGAGCTCAGACAGCTGTGACAGTGAGGGGCCAGGTCACACCAACCTCCTCTTGAAGAGAAAGAGGGAGAGAACCTGTGGGAATTCAGAAAATAAAACACCTGAAGTGTTGAAAGGGTGTGTTATGTCTGTTCTTGGAAATCACGGTTGAATGGTCCATCCAGGCTTTGGCATTAGGGATTTCAACTCTTGAATCCTACTCCTTTTATAACTCAAATACATAAGGAAAGTCTTTGAATGAGGGTATCTTTAGTGTGTACAATGAGTATTTGTGATAAAATTAACCTAATTCAGAATTGTCAGAGACAACTTTTGTCAATATTACAGAAAACATATTGATAGTCTGCTTGTTATTATTAGTTGAAATGGAAGGAAACCAAAAAACAAATCCTCAACAAGCACTTATTTTCCCTGGGTACATTGCCACATCAGTAAGAATGAAGTCCGTGTTTCATGGTATTGTCATGTTACAGCTGTAGACTGAATACATCAAACTAGATAAAAACAGTATAGGAGAAATAAAACACACATCATTTAGTTGAGTTCTGCCTTCCCTAATAATTTTTTAAATGTCTATAAAACCAGCTTCTAACTTATTTACATATTACAAGGCCATATTAATTTTAAGACAGACTGCCACCCTAATTCATTCCATAATGGGAAGCAGTGTGATAAAGATTCAAAGGTTAAGGTATTAATAGGAACACAGATATCAGATTTTGTTTCTTTTTGTGGTTGTCTTTTAATATCAAAATACAGTTCTGTTACCTGCTCCCTCTTGCTTTTTTTCACATGCAGTGGGAGTAGGGTAACTGTTAGTATGTTCCCTTTTAACTGCATTTCTTCAGCTGCTTCTTGTGTTTTACAGTCTCCTTTGTCAAAGCATTAGAAGTGAATTTTAGGAATCAAATAAAAACCATAATATCCTCACTTTTACAATAAGGTACCCACAACGACAAGAACAATAATCTGAACAAATGTCTTCACTACTCCATGTTACCAGGAGCAATTTGACAGTTCCTTTATTCTTGCATATCATAAATGATTCGTAGTTAAATGCACAAGCAAAACAGCTTACTGAAACTAATCTCAGCAGTGAGCAGACCTATTTGTATTACTCTGTCAATGTTTCTTGCAGTAGCACAGTCAGTTGTAAAGCAGGAAAGAGATTTTGTCCAAAAATGAATAACCCAAAGGTTATTGTCTAACTGTACCCTGATTTTAATGACACTCAAAGGTGGGTTTGTGTTCTTAATTTTAAATATTAATTTCTTTTAAAATTATTTGCAAAAATTAGGTCACAAAGTTATAAACAAATAAATATAGGAGCAAATGCACAGATAAGATGTTAAGTTATTCAAAACAGTTGCTTGCAAAATTTTTAGCAGAAGACTAAAGTATTGCTTATTACTGTAAATTCAGATTGATATGCAATATATTTTATATCTGCAGTAAATTTGCACGAAATAAAATTTAAGAAAAAACAAACACCAAACAGAAAATAATTCAAAACTCCTCAGTCAGTTTCCATGGAGAATTTTTGTTTTGAAAGAAGATTTCTGTCTCCTTACAACAGAAAGAAAAAAAAAAAAAAAAAAAAAGAAAGTTTTGTCTGGAATCCAGTTTGAGTGGCATAAACACTGCCAGGGTGGAGGCCCCATCCCTGGAGACAGTCAAGGTCAGCCTTGAGAATCTGAGCAATCTGATCTAGTTAGAGATGCCCCTGTTTACTGCAGGGGGGTTGGACCAGATGACCTTTAAAGGTCCCTTCCAACCCAACACATTCTGTGATTCTGTGAAACAACTTGGACTAAATTTTATATTTTATATTTATATATATATATTTATATATTTTATATTTATATATATATTATATATTTATAAATTTTATACCTATTTCTCCTATAGTAAATGACAAAGATTCCTATATAGTAAATGAAGAACAGTGGATGTCTTTGAAAGCTTCCAGAGGGAGAACCTGTCTGTTTATCTTAACACCTAAATGTGCATGGGCTAAAATGCAGCCTTTGTACTGAGAAAAAACAACAGATCAAGCTTGCAGCTTCTTCTTCTCTCTGTCACCCATAAGATTTTTTATTCCAGTGTTATTCTGTAATGAGATTCCCCAAAAGAAGTAATGTTTTCTCCTAAAGTAATGGGAGGGGTTGAAGCAGACTGATGGTGGCAGATGACACTTAACAGCTACCAGAGATCTCCGAACTTCTAGAGAGTCACAAAGACAGATTTTAAAAGAATATAAAAAGGGACAAAAACCCCCAACCTCTTCAAAACAGCAAATGCTCATTGCAGTTGGCCTGAAATATGAACAAAGTACTTGGCTATAAAGCTGAAAGATTATAAAGAAAGCCATACAAGCTTGCAAAATTCATATTTGTCCTCTCTTTACAAACTTCTTATGAAGTGCTTGTCCTACATGCTGAGTGAGAAGCACTGAAAGTATTATCACAGCATGGTTGTTTAGATGATGATTCAAGCTTGATACCGAAATAGTTATTCTATCCTCTTAAAACATGAGATATGACTAGAGGTATCTCACAGATAACTGTTAATGGGGATTCATTTTTATGTTTCCCTTAATTTTTCCCAGCATTTTCCTCCTACAGACCTCTATTTTATCCTTTGCTGTTTCTCCAGAAAACATGTCAGAAGCCTCTTATTTTAATTTTTAAACCAAATTGTTTTTTAAATGTGTATTTTCACTGTTAGTTCTATACAAGGTGGATGCTGCAAGAGTCCTGTCAGATTGCAAATACCTTCTGTTTCTGAAATAGATTCACTGTTCAGAACTACACTGCTTTTTCTGATACTAATTGTGCACCAAGGCTAACTATTGCAAAAATCCATTTAATTAAGAGGGAAATTTTAGTCAATTTAGTGCTCTTTCTTAAACACACAAGAAGAGAGGAAAAAAACCTTCTTTCAGCTCTTCAAACAAATATGAGCCTGATTCTTTTTTCTTATGTACGTCATCTTCAGTTTAATGAAAAATTCACTTTGTCATCAAAGCTAGTGAAGATCAGATTGCCACCAACTTCAACCAATTATTCTTTCCCTGTGCAGCCCTTTGACAATGCTTAGTTGTGCCAATACAACTGATTCAGGATGTATATTAAAAATGAAATAGTCCAAGTTAGAAATAGAAATCAAAACAAGGATTACTGAAATCTGATTCTATCGGAGCCTGTGAGAGTTTCGGGGTGATGCACAGGTGCACCTATTGCAGCATTGCTGACATGCTTTGAACGATCCATTACATATGTACTTTGATGTTAGAATGCTACTTTGAACATTTTTGTGGTACCAGCGGTGACCCTGGAAGTTTGGCTTTTCCAATATATGTCTATTCCAGGAGTTAGCTTCCATAAAAGAGAAAAATCTACCATGACACTCAAATGGTCTCTGCTTGAGAAAATGTTTTGTTCCTTTGAAATATGTTTTACATTTCAGCAAAATTTCAATGGAACATTAAACCTAAGGAGATTCACTTAGATTGCAGAAGCTGTGCTTTCACATGTCTTTATGCATGAGTGTCAAGCAATAAAGCATGTGCACCCCCTGTGCATTCTCTTGGTAGGGGGCCCATGGAAACTGCCGCTTTCGATTCTATCTAATGTTTACACGCTAGGTGGTCTTCTTTCAGATACTGAGAGTCTTTTGCTCCTAATGTTCAACCATATAGACCAATCCATCATATGGAACTGTCAGTGACATTTCTACCCCTTTTCTGGTTTTGCCATTAAAGTGAGGAAATAAACATAAGACCCTCGCTTTAACCCTTCTTTATTTCTCTCTTAAGGGATTATTCATTCACTTCTATCTGTAGAGACACAAATTACAAATGAATGCTGGTGTATTCATTTTGTACCTAGAGTCACATAATTCACCTGATCTGCATCTGAATTTACAATGCATTGGTACTTCAACATGCTTTAGGACAAAGGTTTTTCAGAAACAATTCTGGTTCCTCTATTCCTAGTGACATGAAGATTATGATGAATGAAAACTTTTTACTGCTCTTTAGCCTAAATGGAAAAGGTACAAGGACATTGATTTCAGCTGTAAATAGAGCCTACTTGTATATTACTCACTGCGAAAGATACTCAAAAGCAGTGCATGTTTCCTGCAATATTAGATCAAATGGGCATTTGTAACATATTAACTTTTATAGCTAGATATTGCTGCAAAGCTGTCATGGGAAGAGTTCTGTGCTAATAATAGATAGATAGTGAAAAGCAAGATGCATATCTCACTCATTTTGAAATAGGAAAAATCAAGTTTCAGATTGAATTTCAGCTAGAATAGGCCTCCTAAAATGGATGCAATTTGAAACATACTCTGGAAGACATAAAAATACACACCACAGGCTGAGGTGGGGACAAGGGGTACACATATTGGTCAGAGAAGAAGCACAGGTTCCCTCCTTAGCTAACCAGAAAAAAAGAGGCTGCTAGGAAGCTCTTTATGTTACTTTTCCAAAGACCTTGTGAGAGTTAGAAAGGCAAAGTTTGTAGGGAGATGTAGATATAATTATAAAATCAAATAAGCAGGTGTCAGGCTCACTGTCAGGCTCACAGGTCTAGTCCAGCTCACTACCTTATCACAGAAATTACCTTTTTTTTAAGGAGAACAGGTAAAGAAAAACACGTCTGATTTTACCTGAACGTGTCACCTGTAAGTCAGGTGAAAGGGAAGGACTTGTGGCGGATGTGATGGTTAGGGGCTGTCTAGGGTACAGTGACTATGAAATGATAAAGTTTTCAATTCTTAGGGAGGTGAGAAGAGGAACCAGCAGGACTGCCATCATGGACTTCCAGAGGGCAGACCGGTCTTTTCAAGAGTCTGCTTGACAGAGTACCTTGGGAGGCAGCCCTGAAGGGAAAAGGAGTCCAGGAAGGCTAGACATTTTTCAAGGAGGAAATCTTAAAATCCCAGGCTTTAAAAGATGGTGCAGGCCATCCTTCTATGCAGTAAAGCCAGCCATTGGGAGAAGAGACCGACCTGGATGAACAAAGAGATAGGGTCACAGCTCAGGGGAAAAAGGAGAGTTTATGGCCTTTGGAAAAAAGGACAGACTACTCAGGAAGATTATAAAGGTGTAGTAAAGTCATGCAGGGAAAAGATTAGAAAGGCCAAAGCCCAACTAGAACTCAACCTGGCCTTGGATGTTAAAAACAACAAAAAGAAATTCTATAAATACATTAGTAGCAAGAAGAGGACTCGGACAGCCTCCATCCACCATTAGATATGGGAGGTAACATAGACAAAAGATGAGGAGAAGGCTGAGATACTGAATGCCTTTTTTGCTTCAGTCTTTAGTAATGGAGTAGGGTGTCCCCTGACTACCCAGACCGCTGAGCCAGCAGATAAGGGCAGGGAGCAGAATGAAGCCCCTGTAATCCAAACAGAAGTGGTGAGAGACCTGCTTCAGCACCTTGACACAAACAAGTCTATGAGACCAGATGGGATTTATCCAAGGGTTATGAGGGAGCTGTCAGAAGAGCTTGCGGAGGTACTTTCCATCTTTTACCAACAGTCCTGGCAAACTGGTGAGGTCCCAGCCAACCAGCGTCTATCGAATGTGACACACATCCACAAGAAGGGTCGGAAGGATGATCCTTCATCAATGATCTGGATGAGGGGATCAAGTGCACCCTCAGTAAGTTCACAGGTGACACCAAGCTGCATGGTAATTTTGATCTGCTGGAGAGTAGAGAGGCTTTGCAGAGGGATCTGGACAGGCTGGATCAATGGGCTGAGACCAACAGAAAAGGACCTGGGGGTGTTGGTTGACTATTGGCTGAACATGAGCCAGCAGTGTGCCCAGGTGGCCAAGAAGGCCAACAGCATCCTGGCCTGTATCAAGAACAGTGAGTTGAGTAGGACCCGAGAAGTGATTGTCCCCCTGTACTCGGCACTGGTGAGACCCCACCTCAAGTACTGTGTCCAGTTTTGGGCTCCTTACCACAAAAAAGACATTAAGGTGCTGGAGCAGGTCCAGAGAAGGGCAACAAAGATGGTGAAGGGTCTGGAGAGAAAGTCCTATGAGGAGTGGCTGAGGGAGCTGGGGTTTTTTAGTCTGAGGAAGAGGAGGCTGAGGGGAGACACCTTACCATGCTTCATAACTACCTGAAAGGAGGCTGTAGAGAGGCTGGGGTCAGTCTCATCTCCCAGGTCACAGATGATAGGACAAGGGGCAATGGCCTCAAGCTGCACCAAGGTTTAGATTGGATATTAGAAAACATTTCTTCACAGAGAGGGTTATCAGGCATTGGAATAGGCTGCCCAGGGAAGTGGTTGAGGCACCATCCCTGGAGGTGTTCAAGAGACACGTTGACGTAGCCCTTAGGAATATGGTTTAGTGATTTTTGTCAGGGTTCGGTTGATGCTTGGACTAGATGATGTTTAAGGTCCCTTCCAACCTAGACAATTCTATGATTCTAAGTCAGAAGGGCAACATTTCAAGAATAATCTGCTATGTAATTTTTAACTTGGTGACCAGAATTGCAGAGAATATTCGAGTATTTAATCCAACATGGGTTTACTCAGCAGCACATTGACCATTTTGTTCTCTACTTTTCTTTTATAATTCATAATAATTTCCTAATTATATTTTTTTGACTATGATAGATCTTCTCACTGAATCACCCAAGATCTTTTAACATGAGATAAAAGGTAATTTAAAGACTCAAAGTGTGTATGTGTTATATTTTTTTTCACAATTTGTATTGCTTTGTACTTATTAATATTGAATTTCCTTCATTCACTCATTTAGTTTTGTGAGATCTTTCTGAAACCTTTGCAGTTGCTTTCACTTTTGATTACCATGAATAATGTTTTTATCATCAGTAAACTGAAGACTGAAAATTAAACTTTTCCACATCACCTTTCCACAGAATATGTGATGAATACCATAAGTCCTAGCTCAAATCATTCACCCACATCAATGGCAATGTTCCTCCACTGTGAAAATAGTATTTCTTGGCATCTTGTCATAGATCTCTCTCATTCTCCAGGAATTTGTCAAAACATTTTTCAAATTCAAAACTACTTTGCCAACTAGAACATGGTTGTGTACATGCTTATTGATTCTTTAAAGAAATCTAAAATTTTTTTGAAGCAGAATTTTTCTCTACAAAAGCCCTGTTTTCTATGCACATTTATGTTTCTGCTAAGTCTACCAACAGTTTATAGGACTTTGCAGACTACAGAATTCAAATGTACAGAGCTATAATTTATTTTGTCTTCCTGAATAATCAATTTTTAAATCTGTAACTTTTGTCAAATACTACTCCTTTACTAATGATGATTTTAATAATAAATTACATACCACAGTTAACAATTACACAATTTACTACTTGAGTTCCTCTAGAGTTATTGAATGCATAACATATGGTACTGAGGATAATTTACTCTTAATTTTATTAATTTATTCTAAAACCTCTTCCACTGACACTTCAGTTTAAGACCATTTCAATGACTCATTTGTCATAGGAAAAGCTCCCTCTGTCTTACACAACAGACACTGACACAAAATATTCAGTCAGCTTTTGTGCTATGGCCACATCTTTACTGTTATTTGTACACTTTGATCATCTACTCCTCAGCAGGACTCGGGGAGAAAATATGCTAGAAAATCTTGTGGGTCAAAATAAATGCACAGAGATCACCCACTGATTATCATAGACATACTTAACTTTGGGGAAATAAATTTATTTTATCTATCCAACAGTGTAAGACAATAAGAAATAAAAATAAATCTAAAAACACCTTTTACCCACCCCCCCATTTCTTCCCACGCTCAACTTCACTGCTGACTCTTCTACCTCCTGCCCCTAAGCAACACAGGGAATGGGGGGTTGTGGTCAGTTCACAACACTTCATCTCTGCTGCTCAGTCCTCCTCATGGTTTTCCCCTGCTCCAAGGTGAGTCCTTCCAAGTGGCTTCAGTTCTTCACAAACTGCAGCATGGGTCCTTTCCACAGGGTGTAGTCCTGCTCCAGCGTGGGTTCCCCAGAGGGTCTTTCTCCAGTGTGAACTCTTCTCCATGACTTGGAGTTCCTGTCAGGAGCCTGCTCTAGTTCGGGCTCTCCACAGACTGCAGATTCCTTTGGGGCACATCCACCTACTCCAGAGTGGGGTCCTCCACAGGCTGCAGGTAGATCTCTGCTCCGCTGTGGATCTCCACGGACTGCAGGGGGACAGTCGGCCTCACCATGGTCTTCACCACGGGTTGCAGGGGAACCTCTGCTCTGGTTCATCTCTGTGCTGGAGCATCTTCTCCCCCTTCTTCTTCACCAACTTTGATGTCTGTAGAGTTATGTCTCACATTTTCTTACTCCTTTCTCACACCTGCAGTGCAGTGTTTTTCACCCCCTTAAACATTTTATGAGAGGCACTACCAGTATCACTGATGGGATCAGCTTTGTCCAGCATGAGGTCCATTTGGAGGTGGCTGGAAATGTGCCCAACATGGAGGCACCCACTGGACTCTTGTCACAGGGGCCACCCTTGCTGTGCTTCCACTACTAAACTCATGCCATGTAAACAAAATACAATATATATATTTTAATATTATTTTTTTCTCATTTAGAAGGTATTACTTTTTCATCATTCTTTTTTGCTTTTGCATTTAAAATTACAGAGCTTATGTTCTTTTTTAGTTGCCTTTTCTGGATACAAATTCTGTTTTTAAAGAACGCTTTCATTTCTAGTGAGGTGCTCTGTATTGATTGCTGTCATTCAGGAATGGGGTCTTAGAGTTAAAATGAATAGCTCCATGAAAATGTCAACTCAGTGCTCAGCAGTGGTCAGAAAAATAAATTGAATGTTAGGGATTATTAAGAAAAGAGGAGAAAAGAAAACAGAAAACATAATCATATCAATGTAAAAGGTGTTATCCAAAAATCTAAAAAAAGGATGTAATAGAACTGGAAGAGGTTCACAGAAAGCCACCAAGAATAATCAGAAATATAGAATGACAATCAAAGGAAATCATAAATAGACCAGGACTATTCAGTCTGAAAAGTGACAATCGAGGGGAGGCTATGACAGAAATCTGTACAATCATAAGGGAAAAAAAAAAGTTAAAAAGAGACAGATGGTTCATTTTCTCTTCCAAAGCAAGAATGAGAGTATCACATGCTGTTAGCAGGTGGTAGGTTCAAAGCAGAAAAAGAAAAAAAAAAGGAGGTAGTTCTCTACGTAATGTGTAGATAACCCTCCCTCACCAGGCCACTATTCTTCCAGCATTTTTTTACTGCACACAAAAAGACACTGCAAGCAGTATATGAACCACTTAGAAGCACACTGCAATTATTTAACAGCTAGTGCACTCAACAGGGAGTGATGATTGCCATTCTGATGCCCACGGGCCTGTGAGATGTGCGAGGAGTCTCTGTATCAGGAGTTGGATGGCAGTAGGGAAGTATCAGTTGTCTTGTGCTCTGACGTGGCTTGGTCTTTGGTGCTGCCAAAAAGCAGATTCTATGCTTTTTCCATAGCTCTTATTAGTTTCATCTCAGTATTTTCTCTTGAATCCCTCAGTTACTAATTGTCACCTTTTTCACTTCAGTTTGTGTATTTTACTTTCCTTGTCTTGTAAGGTATTAACTGACATACCCCCTTACATTTGAAAAATAGGTTACTCAGTAAAACTGAGCCCAATCTGGCTTTTAAGTTGGAGACAGCTCCATCTCCACTCCAAAGGTTACACTTTGGAAGAATTTTGCTCAGGATATTGTGGATGCTAAAGTTTGCATGCACTGAAAAAGCAACTGGACTAGTTCATGATCAAAAATATCCTTTTGAGAGGTTAGAGGAAAATATCAGAGACCTGATTCTACTAAAAGGCCATTTCTGTTTCAAGAAGCTCCGGAGTAATAAATCACTGAGGACTTCTGAGTGTGTTCACTCCATGCCTCATCATTTTGATCTTCCTTTGAAATCTGCTTGTCATCATCATTGATGGAAGTGGGACATGAGGCTTGGCTGAACTTTGTTTCTGGCTCAGCATGGCTGCGCTCATGCTCTAAAAGCCTTCTTTGCTTTGCCACATAACTGTGTGATCTGGTTTTAGTTCTTTGCTTTTTGCCAGAGGTTGTATGTTTCTTTTGGCATGATTCTTTTAAACAGTGTATTTTCATACATTTAAAAAATTTTAATTACTCCTTCTAATATTCTTTTACCATGCTTTCATGTTTTTGTATTTGTTTTGTTTTGGTTTGGTTTTCCCCTGAAATTTCTCTTTTATTAAGCTAATATGGTTTAGAGAGGAGGCAGAACTTTCCAATCATACTGGGATTTTGAATGAATCAAATCTGAGAACAATATTCAAAGAGTGTGCCGCTGCTACTGCATTTTGAACCAGACATATCTTCCTCTTGGGTATTTCACAAAGCAGTCATTTTGGTGTCTCACTATTTAGCTCTTTATCATAATTCATTGTTACATTTTCTCAGATAATCTGAGGCTTAACCAAAGTGTCCAAATATTATTGTGCTTTTTTTCCTTGCAGTCGCCACAACATTATAATTTCTGAGTCACTATTATGGACACATGATGATATAATGTAGCCCAAACAATATATTCCTTTAATCTAAGGGTGACAATTTGGTTTGCATAAATTGTGGTAATTGTTATGGTTAATGTATTTACTATATTTAACTCTAAGCTTTCTTTAACTTAGCAGACTTTTCGCTAGCAGTCTGATCTACTTTGTTAGTCCTATATATTATCTATTTGTTTCTCAAGACATGCAAGTGTTCTGTTTCTCAGTCCAAGTTTTTCCATGCTTATTATGTCCATATACTCACTTCAAATCAGTCCCTTCAGTTCATTCATCTTACTTTATAGATTTTCAGTATTTCTAGACTTCTAGTACAATACAAACATTTGTTTTCTTGGTTTTTTTGATCTAGTTGTCTATTTTCAGGTCCATATTTATGTGGCAAAATTATTCTTTGATGTTTCCTATCTAAGATTTATTGAATTCTTTCTTTTTTTGGGGGGGCAGATGAAGATTTTACTCTTAGAGGATGAATTATCTCAAACTGTGTTCTCTTATTCCTTTGTTAAATTTCCCTTAATTTTTATTAAACCAAAACCAAACCAAACAACCTCAACTCCTTTATAACTTTTAAGTCAAACACCAGTGCATGTCCATATTGACCTAGTCAGAAATTATCCATTTTTTATGGTATCACTATATTTCAAAGTGTTCTAAAAATCATCCTCTCACTAACTCACATTAATTCTGCAGTCATGTTTTAACATGGCTCATTTTCAGTTTGTGTACCAAACCCTGGAAACCCTGGAGAGTACTACTGTCAAGGCTCTATTTTTACACCAATGTAGAAAGAGCAGATTTAGTATCTTTTCCTCTCTCACAATATGTCATTTTTACTTCACTGACAATGTAAAACAGGGAGAAACCTTGTGAGGTCCATAGTTTTTGTATGCAACAGGCATGCTATGAGCTTTTGGAGTTGACTGTGCTTGAGTGTTAATCATCTTAACTGTGTACATCAAAGAGCTTCTAAAGAAAGTCTGTCCCTGATCTTCTGTCCACACGGCCCTCGGACAGAACTTGAAAGAGTGATTATTTCCTTCCTTTACCTATTAAGCTCATGAAATAAAGGGTAGGACACAGTCAGTTCCCACTATAATTTCCATGCCTCTCCCCTTTTGCCTTCGCCTTTCAGCATGGTGTTCGTAAAGTGGGAAACACTTACAAGGTCCATGAGGATTAGGCATAGAATAACCGCCAGCCTGAGTAGCTCAGTTTAGAACGAAGTCAACTTGGCCTCAAATTAACTTTAAAGAACAGGCTGGACAGAATAGTTGTGTAACTGTCATATCTACCAATGTTACAAACCTTACTAATTGTGTTGATTTGGTAGTTTACATGCCAAAGGGAAACACTGCTGACAGAGAAGAGCAGAATCAATAACCAAATGCGAGATAAATGCTCAGAAACAACAAAAAAATATTTAGTGGAAAGCTCCAACGAAACAAATCCATTCTTCTTAACAGAACATTTTCATTCCACCCTTTACGGCTGCCATGCTTCATTATTCTTCATGTTTGGTAACAGATTTTATGGTATGGCCTAAGTAATTCTCCCCTGAAAGGTTTTTCATTTCAAAATGTGCTGTGCTGTTCTATGAGAACTTTGATTAGGTGGCTAATGCAACTGCCTTTTATTACAAGTCAGCTGGTAGGAATCCCATCACCAGTAATGGAGAACTACATTAAGATAAAGCTGATTGGAAAGAATCATTACAGTTTATTAACATATAGATCATTCATTTCCCAAAGCTTACACTAGAAAAATATGCATGTGTATCTAGTAGAAATAATGTCAATTCAAATAATTTTAAGTGATTATACTTTTCCTTAACAATTTTTCTTTAGACAAATAAAAATTGGGCTTGAGGTGAAACACATAATATCTTAAAATTTGTATTTTCACTGGTTTTTTTCAGTTGCAATGCCATATTTTTACTTTAGAAATTATATTTCCAGGACAAAATTAATAGCTAATATGAATTCTGATTAAACTTTTTTCTTAATCAGAAGGTAGTGAAAATGATCCTTAATGTAAGCAATAACAAATATGTATTTATAGCATTGCTCAAAAAACTTGAAATGCTGACACATGGGGACATTTACTTCATTTCTAAAACCCCAGTTTCAGATTGTATGGAAGGCACTAATTCTAGGCACTAATTCTAGGCACTATGGAAGGCACTAATTCCAGGCACTAATTTTTCATGCTGAACCGAAAGCAATTAAAAATACCCATTTCTCCCGTGAACAAGTTTTTTTAAAAATCTTTAATACCAGTTAACTAGAAATATTTTTCTATACATTTTCTTTTTAAGTTGATTCAGTACATTCTGGTCTAGTTTTGCCTCTTTTTTGTTATTTTTTTTTAGATAATTCTTATAAATAAATGCATAATATTTATTTTCAGGATCATATAAGTTACTTCTGAGTAGATTTTAAGAAAAGCATGGAGACTAAAGCAAAGAGAAAACACTTCCAATAATGGATGATGGTCACTTCACACTCTTACAAATTCAAGCCTTGCACCACACTGAGTTGTACGTCAGTCATCTCTTCAGGGCTTTAAAGGTGCAGCAGAATACTGGTTACTGTACTCTCCTACTGAGTTCATAAATATCAACATGACATTTACTTTTTTAGGGGTTCTTTTTGGGGAGTTTGGGTTCTTTCAGTACAATACAGTATATTGGAACAGAAAACACTTCTGTTTCTTTTTGGATATATCTTTTGCTCATTTGATTGCATTTTGTGGCAAAACCACTTTTCTATGTAAAAAAAATAATATAGCCAACTATTGACTACATATAGGTTAAACTAGTTGTTCAGCATCTCTTTATAGTGTATGGATATAGTGATTCCCCAGGGGTCAGTACAGGGTCCAGTCCTCTTCAATATATTCATCAATGACCTGGGCGAAGGGATGGAATGTACCCTCAGCAAGTTTGCTGGTGACACAAAACTAGGAGAGGTGGCTGATACTCCAGAAGACTGAGCCACCATCCAGCAAGACCTGGACAGGCTGGAGAGATGGGCCAAGAGAAATCTGATGAAATTTAACAAGGGCAAGTGCAGGGTGCTGCACCTGGGGAGAAATAACCCCTTGCACCAGTACATGTTGAGGGCTGACCTGCTGGAGAGCAGCTCTGAGGAGAAAGACCTGCGAGTTCTTGTGGACAACAGGTTCTTGTGGACCACGAGCCAGAAATGTGCCCTTGTGGCCAAGAAGGAGTGCATCAAGAAGCGCATGGCCAGCAGGTGGAGGGAGGTCATCCTGCCCCTCTTACTCTGCCCTGGTGAGGCCCCATCTGGAGTACTGTGTCCAGTTCTAGACTCCCCAGTTCAGGAAGGACAAGGAACTGCTGGAGAGGGTACAACAAAGGGCCACAGTGATGATTAAGGGCCTGGAGCATCTCTCCTATTAGGAAAGGCTGAGGGACTTGTTTTTTTTTAGTCTGGAGAAGAGAAGACTTAGGGGGGATCTGATCAATGCTTATAAATACTTGAAGGCAAGGTGTCAAGAGGACGGGGCTGGTCTTTTTTCAGTGGTGCCTAGTGACAGGACAAGAGGAAATGGGCACAAACTTGAGTATAAGAAGTTCCACCTAAACATGAGGAGGAACTTCTTACTGTGAGAGTGGTAGAGCCCTGGAACAGGCTGCCCAGATGGTGGAGTCTCCTCTGGAGACATTCAAAACCTGCCTGGACAAGTTCCTGTGTGATGTGCTCTAGGTAGACCCTCTCTGGAAGGGGGGTTGGACTAGATGATCTCCAGAGGTCCGTTCCAACCCCATATGATTCTATGATTCTATGAAAGGTATAGGTATTTCCAGAAGTAACTAAAATCCCTTAAGGATGAAATTTACCATAGATCCAAATGATCCAATATAACGACAGTCTTCCATTAAGGATATCTAATGTATTCTGTGAAAATGGTCCAAAATATGAATTTACACAAATAAAATAAATTAAAAAAGTCTCATATCTTCACTTATTACATTGCAATATTTCAGGTACGCAGATAAAGGAAAATGTATTGACGTGTAGTAATTCTAATTCTGATAATTATACCATAGCCAGTATCTGAAATTGGAAACTAATTTCAAGGTGATTTTTCTGTAAAGGTGCTTGGTCCTTCTGCTCACCACCTTTCCTTTTTCTTTGCATACATGTTTACCACGAGCCAAAATGTCTTTTTATATTTTACAGAAAATTTTTTTATTATTATCTACCACATTTTTTATTTAATAGTGACAATTCACAAATATTAATAATGTGATGGTTTTAAGGCTTACCTGGGACATTTGACACATTAAGAGGTTTACTGAGGATGATGTTAAAAATGCAGACTTTCTAAATAAGATGTACTGTCCTGAAAATGGTGTTGTGTAGTTATACTTAGTAGATCAGAAGATTTAGAGCACAAATCCTGAAATGCACCCCAGACATAGCATGTTCTTTAGAGAAATCATGTCATGTGTCATATTTTCATATGGCTCTTGTAACAAAATGAACATTCACTGTAGTCAAACGATATTTTAAAATCATGACTCATAAAAAACTGATGATGAAATTTAACACAAGATCTGTTGCTAATACATTAAACCCACAAATAAAATTGGACATAAAATTTCTAAATTATAATTCTGGTATTTTTTAACAGATAAAGCAAGTTATCACTCTGAGGTTTATACCATATTATGAAATCAACAGAGGCTGCATAAATCTGAAGTTATACCCTGTTGAAACAAATCTGTTATGTGCACTGTATGACAAATATAAGAATTTTCTTTCATAGGTTCAACTCTGAAATAATAAAAACAAGGCTCTGTGAACTGAAAAAAATGAGGCCAAACATTACTTGAATAGACCTATAGAGATCTTTTTTATGTCAATGTGAATGTCAATGTGTGCATGCCAGGGCAATATCCTGGAGAGGTTTTTTTTTATAAATCTTGTTGTGGGGTTCAACGCATCTCCTTTGTAGTCAATGGAAAAGAACAATATATAAAACTCCAGATCTGGTACTAAATGTCCTATATGAAAATTTAAATGAAAGCTTTTCTCCTCCAGTGTCCTGTCAGAAATCAACTTGTCCTTCCAGACAGATTCAATATCATTTCATGTACTTACTCTGTAAGCAGTTTTGTTGAGCTGAAATAATTCTTATGCTAACTGTAGGCAAGACAGAGTAGAGAATCAAAGAGAAATGTTATATGTGAGGATTCAGATACCTTATATCTGGAAAAAGTTCTGTTTGTTGATGTTGCTATTTGAAATATATTATTGTTTTTTAAAACCTGGCTCCCTAGGGTCCCTCATGTTTTACATATTAGAGAAAAGATATTCAAGTGAATGTTTGTTTCTTCTCTATATCACTACATGAAATTGCATAAATAAATGCAGAAGTGACAGGAAAGCTTTTTTGTCAGCAAATAGATGACAAAATAAACAGTGATTGAATGATATTGTTGATTCTGCATTTGTAAGTTATCCGTCCAACAGAATTTGGACATGACTAAACATGGTGGCTTCATAAAGCATATATGGGACTTAATTTAATTATTTGCTAAAATTCTTTTCTGAAAATAATATCGATCAAATGTTGGAAAATATGACTAAAGGCTTTACCTTGCAGTCATCATGAAAAGGAAACCCCAGGAACATTCAAAGAAACAACTTACATAGATAATTATTACTAGAGAGGCAGGTGCCCAGCAGAGCCCAGATTTACCCTATTATTCTCTTGGTCCAGCTTTAGATATCTGAGAATGGATGTTAGGGTCTGAGTACAGCTAAATGAAACAATAGTTGTATCTCAGTAAACAAATACTTGAAAGAAGTCTAGTTTCAAAACCTGAAGAACAGATAAATAAAAAAGGGAAACTGAAGCATGGGGGTTTATGGCCAAATATCACACAATCCAGAAATAAATGTCTTTACATGGTCTTGATCAATGAACTTCTTCTTTCAGTGATGCTAGAGTAGCACTGTGCTTTAGTCATAGAATCATAAAATCATAAAATCAAAGAATCATAGAATAGTTTGGGTTGCAAGGGACCATTAAAAGCCATCTAGTGGGAATGCATGTAAAACATGCACCCCAGAACATCTGGATTTATTAACTGTGCTCAACTTTACTGCACTTGACGCATGCTTTCACCTGCCCTGTGAGCTCAGCTATACCTTACTGGTCTCAGTACACAAAGATTCCTTGCAGAGGATGTATTGGTCCACCTAACATCTGCCCTTAAGGTGTCAATCTCTGTTCTCTTTTTTTGTCCATAGCTGAGGAGCTCCGGAAGAGGAGGTCTGGCAGTGCACTGCCTGGTACAGCCTGGTCTCCTTCCTAAGGGCCCTTCAGATATGAACATCAACCAGCATTGGGGTAGATCTTAAAGCTGGGATCTCTTGCTGTAATTAATTAGTATTGGACCACACCCACCAGCCCCCACTGGTGTCCTCCATGATCTTGAGTAAGCTAACTTAAGTAAATCTGACTTTATTTTTCTCCTATGTTTGCTTATGTCTGCCTAATCTAGAAAATGTACAGATGGGTAAGACCCACTGTCTTACCTCTTCATATGTTGTTGTCCAGTGTTCTGCACAATGGGTCCTGATCTTGGGACCTCTATATGCTATTTGACTACAGATAATGAATATTAAGAGCATATTTACCATGCAAGAACAATGACCATAGAACACAGAAGCAGAGGGAGGGGGACAGGTCCTTATTCTTCCTTAGTGCTTGTTATAGAGTTTGAGATAAACTAAACATCTTTTGTGTGGGACTGGAAAATAATGTTTTTATCCTCAAAGAACAGCAGTACCACAATCTGCTGTTTACACAGTGAAGAGACAGTAGTCCATCTATTTTGTGTGCAGTTATACATGTCACTCACAACAAATTCTTCTCCTTGGACTTTTGCTTGGATTGTCTCTGGGCAATGGATCGCTTTTACTGTTTTTGTGACACGCTAATGGCAGAGCAGTGTGCCTTGGGGCTGTAAAGGTGTCCAGTTCTTGGTCATGCTGCTTAGTGTGTTGTTATGCATGTGAGAAAATTACCTGGACAGGTACCTCACTGAGCAAGTGAATGTCACTAGAGTAAATCTTTGCATATTGTTCTGAAGAGGGGCACAGTTTTCCTTCTACATTTTAACTTGGTCCTTTTTTTTTTTTTGATTATATTTACAGTGAGAGGCAAATGAAGAACAAAGCAGACAAATGAATAGCGGAACCTGATGCAGCTCTGGTTAGACATATAGATTTGCAGACCTGTCCCATGTTTCTCTCCCTCTCTAAATCCCTAATAGAAACGGCAGATTGGGGCAAGACTGTCCTGTGTATTGGGAAATGCAACCAGGAGACTAAAAAGACTAAAGCTGAGATTCACAAGTTCTTTAGATGTTCAATTTCCACTGAATTTGATAAGACAGGTTACTAAACAGCTTGAGACTAGAGACCAACTACCTTCATCAAATCAATGTCAAGCCAAACTCATGTAGCTCAATGACTAAATCATTTTCTGTCTGACTTTCTGTATTCCTCTGTCACTAAATAAAGAACAGATATTTCACCTGATCTCACCAATGTGAGTTGCTTTTTGTTTGGAGCATAGGAACTAGAGGTTGCCTGCAATTAACTGGGAATGTATGGAGGCACAAAACTACAGGTTCACAAAGTCATTTTAATCCCCCAAATGAATTATAGTAATATAGTAATTCCTAGGCAACCCCAGGTTTCATGTCTTCTCCTTGATATCTTGCATGAGAAGCCCTGTACAACACTTCACAAGGGAATCTTCTGACCATGGCATTGGCATGCCTGTGGCACAGAGAGAAAGATCTTCACCCAGGCATACACCTTCATAGCAAAAGTGCTCATGCAGTAGAGAGGAAATATTTCTTGTAGAGGGACCATGAAGGAAAAGGAATGAGATAAACACGGGCAGGCCCAGAAATTGCTCTAAGGGAGGTGTTTAATGCATGGTGAAAGTTGTCTTCCTGCACACCCGGTGCTAGTGCAGAACTATTTACTGTTCTGAATTTACTGCAGAAGGGCAGCCTGATTTGAAATTACTAAGCAATGAATTACAGCAAACAGGAATCTAAGCCAAATTCTTGGGTGATATATAAAGTAGTGCCTCTCTGTTGATTTTGGTGGAGTTACCTTGTTTTACACCAGCAAAAAAATTAAAAAGCTATCTACATGATTTAACAAGGAAGCTGAGTGGGATTTACATTTTATTAATTGTTTTACAGAAGTCTGTTAATCCCTAACTGAAACATAGTGGCCATTACAGAGGTAATATACAGCCTCATAAAGAGACTGTACTGCCCCAAAGATATAGCACCTCATAAATAAAACAGCGAAGTAGGGGAGAAAAAAGGTCCCTACACAAAAGTTTTGGATAGCAAGTGAAATGCATAAGAGGATTAATGTCTGCTCTTCTTTTAAATAGTTCATGCAAGTTTATAATTCATATTGACATGTTCAATTTAGGAACAGCTTGGGACAATATAACTTATGATAAATTGGTTATTCAATTTAAGGTAATAATGGGTTACATGTACCAGGTTGATTGTGTATGATTTCTTGTGTAACCACTGGAAAATATTTTCACTTCTGCTTATAGATGGTGTCGAATCATCTGTTTTTCCACTTGGTTAAACCACTTACCTTTGAGTCAGTCTCTTCATTTGATAGTAGTAAATATTCTATTAATTAATGTATTCATTATGCTATATTTTTATAATAAGCAATAGTCTTTCTGTGCAATGATTTTCTTTCACTACCCAAGGAAGGACAGGTCTGCCTAGCACTCAACACCATGTAGTATCATCCCTTATAAGAAAGACTATTTCAGAGAAACGAAAGGTAACGTGTTGGTCTTCCTAATGCAAAGTATATTGTTTGGAGAAGGACAATAGTAACTAAATAAAGGATCCCTGA
This sequence comes from Scolopax mira, assembly GCA_004320125.1. NCBI lineage: Eukaryota > Metazoa > Chordata > Aves > Charadriiformes > Scolopacidae > Scolopax > Scolopax mira. The sequence continues at coordinate 32,105 of BJBW01006294.1, forward strand.
TCCATTATGTGTTTTTGCTTTCCATAAAAACCAAAATTTTTTAATTTATGCAGTATTTTTAAAAAACCTGGCAATGCAACTCGTTGCTATTTAGCATATAATTCAAAACTGTGACACTGATCAATTGTCAAACATACATAGTATAAATAAAATATGGAGGAAAAAAGAAAAAGAAAGCCTATTAATAAAATCCAGCACAGATAAATGTATATCTTTTGGGGTTTTTCTTAATAGAAATATGATGGTATTGATTGAATTATAAAATAGTGATTTTCATATTTACTAATATATTTACTAAGCTAGAAAACTGCGAAAAAAAATAATCCCCTTGACATAAATAGCATGCACCATATTCAGTGCTTTAATTACAATACATATTTATATGAATTCTTTAGGTTCCTCTAATCTTCAAATCTTTTAATTTAGACAAAAAAAATGTAGAGTTGAGTTTTAAGGATTCTTTGGTTTACTAGGAGAGATTTTAAAAATCTGTTTTTCACACATACACATACGCTCTATATTTAGAGTGGAGGTAAGACAGGAACAAGATGTGAAATGATGGATTCCAGGTACACTGACTTTTGGTTGCTTTCCAGTCTGCTACATGGTTCTTAGTTGTTATTTCTTAAAAATGTGTTAGATTGAAATGCCACTGTGTTAAGTGATTGATAAACACAGGTCCATAAAATATAGCCTGACAGAAAAAGGTTCCTTTCTCTCCTAAGCCTCTTAAACTAAGGGAATGTAATTAAAACTAAAAACTCTACTCTTACACTAATTGAAATTAAAGATAACATAAATCCATGAGCTCTTATGCTTTATCATTTGGCACCAAAGAGTTCAATTTTAGTAATGATAATGGGTAAGGATAGAAATGTGAAACTATGTTTGAATGTTTATATATGCATGTATGTGATTGCATTAAAACATAGCTAATTACTTGTAGAATGGGATTTGTACTTTTATTGTATAATTTCTATTGAAATACTTCTTCACCTATACTATAAACTGAATATCTCAATGCTTTAGTGTTAACTGAAGATAAATAAGAAGACATAATTGCTTCACAGATTAGTGAAAACCCATAGCTGAAATTCCTTTGCAGTGAGGTACATTTATGATTATTTCCTTATAATTTAAATAATAGCAAAAAAAAAATTTAATTTAAAATTTAGTATTTTATTGGCCCTGCCTGAGACTTTTCTCTCAGGTCTCTGTCTGAACATGCAGTGGATTTTTTGTTACAGTCAAGCTGAGGTAGAAAACAAACATCTGAAAAAATATGACAGATTGTAGTGTTATCATTTAAGATACAAAAACATTAAGATCATGAATTGCCATTTGCAAAATGCTTGCATACACAAATATACATGTATTCATTATGAAAGAAAATGGTACAGATACTTGAATATCTTATATTGGAAAAGTATAATTATTAAGGTTTTTAATTTAAGAATGACAGCTGTGAAATTTCAGAAAAAATGGCTTGCTATACTATTATTATTCTTTAGCTTCAAGGGATAGAGTATTTAATCACAGGGTAAAATTCAGTCTGTATTGTCTCTTCATTTATCCCCTTGAAACCACAGTTCCACGTAAGTCCTCAATATTTACAGAAGTAGAAACAAAATCTTAGATATAGACACTGAAGTGTTTGAGGCTTATCAGAATCCAGATTTTGGTCTTAAATCTATGTGTCATATTTTGTGTTATCACTGAATATCACTGAAATTTTTGGAGTTGGAAGGGACCATAGAGATCATCTAGTCCAACTCCCCTGCCAATGCAGGACCACCCAGAGCATGTCAGAGCATGCCTCTCAGGACTGCATCCAGTCGGGTCTT
>BJBW01006296.1:0-11517 GCA_004320125.1 Scolopax mira
CTGAATCTTGTTTGTGCCAGTCTTCTGATTAGATGTGGATTTCCAAGCCATCAGAAAGCCTTCGGTTGTAAAGGGTGCAGCTTGTAAACTACTTCTATGCCTTGATTTGTGGTGTTTATGTCCAGATAAAAATCACCACTTCAGCTCCAGCTTATGATGAGCTCACTCTTCTCATCTGGAATGCAGCTTTACTTTACTTATATGACTTTATTGGCAACTTACTGCATCATCCAGTTCCCTGTAAATTCCAGATGAGACAATTATACAGAGACACTCAAGGGTGGCTGTGGCTGTATCTAAGGGAGGAGAAAACATTCAACTGCTTAAAGCATGACACCATTTTCAGGTATGATTTAGTGAAGCGATGGGTATTGATACGAGGAAAGCTGATTTATATCTTTTTGGGTTTTAAAGACAGAAATACGCACCTGTAGGACAAGAGCCAGCTGGAATCCCTGGAACACCCTGCATTTCACATTGAATGCCTGGGTAAAAAAAAAATATTTTAAAGAAACAGGAGGGTATGTGGGGGTAGAAGGTGGGCAGAAAGCTTATTCACTTGCCAACGAGGTGAAAGTAGCTTCATACTCCAGTCAGCTTTGCCTTGGGAATGGAGTAGTCTCTCACTTTAGCCAGGCTGGGCAAGGCTTCCATTCCATTAACACTCCTCAAGCTGTACAAATACAAAAATCCCTAAAGAAATAGCAGTTATCCCAGTATGGTAACATAAGGGAAGCATTCTCTAGTAGTATCGTAGACAAATCCTTAGCCAAATTTTCTGGGTAATTACATACTTGAAAATGTATTAAGTTCTTGTGGACCTTACTGTTAAAAATAAATGTATTTCTGTCACCAGGTTTTGGAGGTAATTAGGAGTTAAGCTTTCCTGGACTGTGTCGAGAGCATATACTGCCAGAATGGAGAGAGCATTGATACGTTGAGTTCTCAGGCCTGAAAGAGCTTACTATGTTTGATAGACCTTAATCCATGAATTTTCTAGGGAGGGTATGATTTTACTGACACTGGGATTGGGGACCTTTAGGGTTCTAGTCCTTGCATTGCCCCATCCATGCAGTGGGCCGTGTGCCCCATCTTTTAAAATCTCCTCTATGTGTGTTTGTTGCCGTGCTTTATGCTTGTTCTTTTTAATATATGGAAAAGAAGGGTTTGAAGTGGTGCTTCACTGACTTCCAGTGAAAATACTTGCACTGTTTCTTGGCTTGATTTTCTTCTGTGTAGATTATTGTGAAATTGAAGATGCCTTGTTTCTGAAAGCTATGAGACAGCAGAGACAAGCTGTGCTGTGCGTCGCGCTTCCAGGGGTAATTGATGTAGTTCCTGCAGCTGGAGAGCTAAATTATGTTCCCAGACTAGATGAAAGGTGATTTAAACAAAAAATTCAGAAGTTACATCTTTCCACCTTCCATCTGTCACTTAGTTCAAAAGAAAGCATAGCATTCCCCACAATTCTGGTTTTGTTTTGGTTTTTTTTTTTCCAATTTAAAAAATATTCTTTTCTGATTTTTTTGTTTTTTTTGTCTTGCCACGTTGCTATAACAGAGGAAGTAGTATCCCTACCCCTGAGTTGTAAATCTCATAGCCATGGGTTAGCCTAAGGGGGGAAAAAGGCTCTACAGCCACATTTCTGACTTTGTAACACCTCTGGGTACAAACTTCTCCTTTGTCATGAGTATCAGACTGTCTTCACTTTCTCAGAAACATCCGAGAGCCTGTGGCTGTCAAAGTATTTAGACTTACAATGCCATGTTCATCTATCACCAGCTTTTCAAGGACAGTTAATTTCAAGAAAAAACAGACAACTTCATAAATTCTAGCCTTGCTACATCCTCATCTTTGTGGCTAAACAGTCCATAAATGACTAGTTAATTTTTTTTTCCTCAGCCTGTTGGTCTGCAAGTGTGACTGTAGTTAAGCCGAATAGTTTGCATCTGTGGAAAAAAAAAAAAAAAATCATCTCTCTTGGCTGGACCTTCTCTTGCCATTGTTACTGGGAATGACAGGACAGCATGAACTTAACGATGTCTGAGAAAATGACCTCATTCAACATCCTGCAATTGTTAATGGGGTTAGTTAAATTGGGCACACGAGGGCTGTTGTCCTGAGGGCCCATCTCTCAGAGCTGGTGAAAGCTCTGCTTCTGTGGTGGGTCGTCTGTTGTGTTTCATCAGCCTTACTGAAAGCAAAGTTGATGTGTAACAAAGCAACAATTTACTTTCTTAAAATTTAAGAAGCTACAATTTTATTCACATTTTTTGTCAGTGAGAATAGCCCTTGGTTTGCAGTTAATTGTGCCTTATTTTAAAAATAACACAGCGTTGATGTCCTTTTGCTGCAAGGTTGTCTTGTGTTAGGGTATTACTTCAGGGCTGCTTTGTTTGCATTTGTAAGCCAAGCCATGTAGGCTGGGTGACTTATTTTTGACTGTCAATTAAAGCCTAGACAAGACTTTCATACACATTCCTGCAACCTTCTTCACATAAATGAGAGAATTATTTCACGCTGTTTGCATGCTTGAAGCTCTGGGAGTTTTTTCCCCTTTCCACTATTCCAGTTGCTTGCCTGGAAATTCTCTTGGTCACAGAATGCCTTGATTTACTGCAACGTGAGATCCATGGTGTTATGTGTTGCTGGGAGGCCTCGATGATACCTTTGGTGAGAGAACAAGCCAAGTGGGAACACACACGGCTCAGAAATGACCCAGGAATGTGGCTCCCTGCACTGGCAACCACGCAGGTGTTGGTTGCCAAAGCTGTTTCTGTACTGGAGGTAAACCCCGTCAACACAGCTGTCAAAAGCAGAATATTGGTGCTTTGGAAAGTTCCTGAGTGAATTCATAGAGTACACTTATAACCTTTAGAGGTGCATTAATTAGGGTTCATCAGGAGCCAGTAGATCATGTGCTGATTCATTCCTTTCTGGAAATACTCTGGAATTAGTTGGTTCTGCAGGCAAGCTTGCTGGGAGACTGAGTTTTTAAACAGGTATCTCATGGGTATAGAATAATAATAATAATAATAAATTCTTTTTCATAGCAGTGTCTGTGTGCTGCACTGAGCCTGTACTGGGCTCAACCTGCTCTGATCCCTCAAGCACGGAGCCAACAGCCTGAGTAAAGCCCTACGTAGGGAAGGGATGGGCCTCTCATGGGTCATCAAATCCAGCCCTCTGCTATCATAAGGATCGTGTCGTATGATCTCTGAGCTTAATCATTTGACTTATAAGCTCATTGAACCGTCTTTCCAAAATAGAACACCGGGCTGTTTATTTTTTCACTTCTAGTCTAAGCAGGGAAAGTCTCTTTGAGGGAGCCTCAGCTTGAGGCCGTGAAGTATCAACGGTGAGAAATTAGGCCTATCCCAAATGGGTACGTGCTTAAAAAAAAAAAGAGAAAGCTTCATCCTGTTTAATTTTTTTTGTTGTTGTTGTTTGCTCACCTTAAAGAGATGAATCAAAAGTGCGTGCTAAAAGCTGCCTCTGGCTTTAATCTGCTCCATCATGTCTGAGTCAGAGGCCCAGAAAGGATTTTGCAACTAAATCTATTTAGTCACATTGCTATAGGAGGACACTTGTAAGCAGATTAGCTATAGCTCAAATACTATGTCAACTGCCTGACTGAAGGCTGTCTTCCTTGTCTAGGCTGTGGCTACACTTAATTATTTTTAAATGCTTGTCAGAAACTTTTTGGTATCTGAACATTGTATTTGTCCTAAGACATTTAACTGTTTTGTGTGAAAAATTGTGTAGAGCCGTGGCTTTCCCGTACTGGTCTTGGGGACTTTTAAGAGTTGTGGTTCTTAGCCAGGTTCTGATCTGTTTAATAGGCTTCCCAAACTATTTATTGGCAGAACATATTTAAGAACATTCTCAAAGAATATTCTTTATAGCTGTAAAAGTAAGTTGGAATATGTATTTTCTTCCATAAGTAGTAAAAAGGATATATTAGGGTGGAAATACGTGGCTGCTGACTTAGTGTAACCATTAGCTTCATACATCCTTTTAAGCTTTTCCTTAAGGCAAACTTGCTGAGTAATTGAATGAGTGGAGTGCACATTTGGGATTCAAAGTCTTTTTTGGAGGTAATGGAAATGTTTGAGATCCCAGTTCCATCCTTTGCTGTGTCTATCCTGTGTGACAGTCAAAGGTCTGTAAGCCCAGTGCTAGAGCTGTTGAGTCTTGGACATGAAATGACACACGTAGCACTGATTTTGGCCATCGTGTAGATTAGAGAAAAAAAAAGGGGTTTTTTTGGGATGTGTTATTAAACCCTAATAGAGAGCTCTCCCCCTGTGCTGGGTGGCTGTGGCCACCAGTGCTGTGGTGATGCTCTTGTGTACCAGAAGGTGTGAGACTGTTCCATCTCATGACTTGGGTTCCCAGCACCTGGTCAGTGATCACAGGGGAGTTAGAAGTGATCCATGAGCCCCCACTGATTTTCCTTTGTGTTTTGGGCTGAGGAGCAAGACAAATGCCCTCTGCTACCATAAAAAACCCCAATAGATTCAACTCTTTTGTTAGATTTCTCTTAACAAGAAACTTAAAATGCCTTCTGTGAGCAACTTGTATGGGATGACAGTGTTTTATTCTGTGTATGGTTGAATTTATTTTTTTTTTTCTGTTGCTGGATTTAGTGCTCTTCTAGAGTAAAGCAAATCGCTTTCAGCTACAGCTTAAATTAAACGTTTTGGGAGTACGTGAGAGCTAAAGACTGGGCTTGATAAAGCACTAACAAGCTCCAATCTTAAAAAGCGTATAGACTTGAGTGGATGCCAAGAATAATATGCATTTTCTTTCATTTTCAAGATTGTGGAGAACTTTCCCTTTTTTTGGGGGGGGGGGGGGGAGGGGAGGGTGGGCGGAGGAGGAAACGAATTATGCTCTGAAACTGGGAAATGAGAGCAATTAATCTCTGCAGTTGTGTGTAGGCAGGAGGGACTATTTGTTGCATGACAGCCCTCTCTCAGAACTGGAAACAAAGTAGGTTGTTTGTGTCTTTTTATGTCCTCGTCCTAGTTTGCTTTAGGACAAGAGCATTTACCTCATGACGCTTATTTTTGAACTTTATACTGGAGGCAGTGCTCACATTCCATTCAGTCTTTTGCAGCACCAAGAAGGGAGAATTAGTCAGCTGTTCTTTGTTTTTATTTCCCTGACTCTTGAACGGGGTCCAAGCTTGCTCCTGAGGTTTTTCATCTGGATTGGGCTGAATAAAACAGATTTTTCTTGCAACTGAAAACCCTTGATTTGCAAAAGGTTATGATAACCAAAGGAAGCCGAGCTCCCCTAGTTTTTGTTTGGAGGGAGGGTGGGATGGGGAGTGGAACTGGCTTCCCGCAGTCCTGGTCACTTTAAAGTGGATTTGCAGGACACTTTTTTTCAAAACAAAACAAAACAGAAAAAGAAAGCTATCATGTTTGTGCCGTAGCGGAGCATGCCAGAATGCTGTTGCTAAGATGATGCATGCTGATTCTGGCATAAATGGTTATTTGAGCAGACCCTACCCTAAGGAGTTGAGTCCCAATCCTTTTCTCTCCTGTATAGGAACAAATCAATTATTCTAAGGAGGCAGTGTTGTCTCTCGGTGCTGTTGTGTTGCTTTTTGAAAACGTTTTGTAAGTTAGTCCTTAAGTGGGATAATTGCTTTCAGCATTTGCAAGTTAAATGAAGAAAGCTCTAATTAGATTTTATAAAGTGGCTTAGCATGTTGAGAAGGCTTTTCAGAAAGTATACTGTGTATTCACTTGGCGTTGCACAATTGAATTTCGTTGTAATGCTGACGAAACCAAAAAATCCTATTTGGCCTCAGTCACTCCTGGGCGCTTAAAGGATTGAAAGCCTCTCTTGGGTACTCCAAGCTGGACGTGCTCTGTTCTCCTGACCATCCCACCCTTATCAAGGCATCTATCTTTATCTTAGAGACTGGAGGAGCTGCATCAAGAGCAACCTGTAGGGCCTTGAAGCTTGGTATCTTGTAGGGCTTCAGAACGGGGCCGTGGCACGCACTCTGTAATCTCTCTTAGCCATTATTATGCCGTGCTAATTGTACGGTGGCGCTGGGTGGCAGAGAGCCATTGTGTTTAGATCAGTCTTAGCTCCGTGTGGGCCCTTAGTTGAGTTGCACAGAAACCGAACAGTGCCCGTGCTTAGCAATCTCTGGTGGTGTTTGGTGTCCTGTAGGTTAGAAATAAGCTATGCTAATGCTTTACTATTTCCACCGCAGCCTTGGCATCAGCGGAGGGACTGGCCAAAGCAGCCTAACATATTGCCTGCCATCTGAATAAGACCTTAGCCTGGTCACAAGCTCCTTTCACGTGTGGTTTCTGCAGAGTGCATGCCAGCTTCTTCCTGAGGAGAATTGGAAAGAGTCCCCAACACTGGTGTTTGTTCAGATCGTTTGGGCGCTGTTGTTGGATACGACTTTTTAGTTAAAGCAGACTCTAATTTGGAATCATAGAATTGTTTAGCTTGGAAGAAATCTTTCAGATCATTCAGTCCAACCATCAACCTAACACTGACAAAAATCATCACTAAACCATATCTCTAAGCACCATGTCTACCCATCTTTTAAATACCTTCAGGTAACTCCACCACTTCCCTGGGCAGCCTGTTCCAGTGTTTGATAATCCTTTCAGTAAAGAAATTTTTCCTAATATCCCATCTAAACCTCCCCTGGCACAACTTGAAGCCGTTTCCTCTTGTCCTATTGCCTGTTACTTGGGAGAAGAGACTGACCCCCACCTCGCTACACCCTTCTTTCAAATAGTTGTAGAGAGTGAGGTGGTCTCTCTTCAGCCTCCTTTTCTCCAGGATGAACAATGTATGCTCCATGTAGGAAGCAATACTTCTGTGCCATCAGTCAATCCGTTCTTGAAGCCTCATCTGCAAGAACATAGATCACACATGTGAACAACTTTGAAGACGTTTCAATGAAATCAGATCTAAAGTATAAGTGCTTGTATTGATTTGTTATGACTTCAGATAACCACAGGAGCTGATGAGTGCAAACTAGTCAAAACTATTACTTGCCTTTTGTTCTACTGAGGAATCCCCAGAACTGTAGGGGTTGGAAGGTACTTTTGGAGATCATCTAGTCACACCCCCTGCCAGAGCATGGTGGATAGGAATGCGTATAGGTAGGTTTGGAATATCTTCAGAGGAAACTCCACACCTTCTCTGGACAGCCTGCTCCAAGTCTCAAAGTAAGGATTTTTTTCCTCATGTTGAGAGGGAATTTCCCATGTTTCAGTTCATGTCCCTTGCCCATTGTCCTGTCACCAGGCACCACTAAGAAGATCCTGACTCCATCATCTTGTCACCTGCCCTTTAGATATTGCTCAGCATTGATGAGATCCCCTCTCAGTCTTCTTCAGGCTAAACAGCCCCAGGTCTCTCAGCCTTTCGAAGAAGATTTGGGTTTATTTAATCTTCTCTTGTTGTCATCAGTGTGTGGGTGAAACTACTGTCCTTATCAGCTGCAGATGTATTTGGGAATGGCAGTGTGCTTAGAGGAGCAGCAAGTACAATAGATACCTTTTGTGTGTCTCCAGTTTATCTTTGATGATTAGTCCCAAATCAGAGTAAGAGTATAGAGATCTCTAGTAAGATCCACTCACCTTGGGAAGGCAGCTCATGGATCATCAGCCTGCCTACATCCTGGCAGGAGGGGACAAAGGGTTGTTCTGCTCTCAAACCATACTTGTTCTCTTCAAATGTAGGTTAAAAAAACCCATGTCTGTTATTGTCATTTTTTTTCATTTGTTGCTTATAAGCTGTCAAGTTCTTTGACCGCTTCTGGAATCTACAAACTCTTTCCCATTTGAATTTGGTGGGTAACTTTTTCCATGACAAGTCGTGGCAGTATGTTCTTTGTCTGGACAACAGGCTTCCTATTGTAACCACATGAAGGCCACATCTTTGGATGAACATTCACAACCGCCCACAGGCTCTTGATTCACTTAACCACATGTGCCTTGAAGTGTTTGATTCATTTTCAGTGTCTGCCTGTATCTGCCTTTGTAAATGGACTTTGTGTCCCCCTTTGAGGTATGTACACACCACGAGGACTTCCTCAAATTGAGTAGACCTCAAGTGAACAACCTCAAATGGCAAACCAACGTGTACCACTGTTTAATGGAGTTATTTACTCATCTTGGTTAATGTGTAGACCAAGTTGGAAACTTTTGACAGGTTCTGTGTGATCTTGTTAGCGGTACTTAAGAATAATTCCATTTTTCTTTGAGAAAAGATGATGAATTGGATGAAGATTTCTTTATTACAAGAGAGAGTTCATGCTGTGTTAGGCTCTTCAAGTTGGTGGAGTTGAGATTTGTGAATGAACTTGAGGTGATGTTTCTGTGCCTTCATAGATTAAATAATTGAACTTAATACCTTTAATAGCCCTTTAAAAAGGCAGATGTGAGACGTGACCAGTGCACAATTCAAGAAAACGTATTTTTCCTGAATTCTTTTCTCATTTTAACGTAGTCTTGGGAGTTGAAGTTTGCATGGTGTATGTGTATAAGTTGTATACTTATAGCCCCTGTGCTGTTGATGCCAATGGCTTGAAACTCGTATTGCAGGTGTGAGGTGTCTCAGCCTCATGTCTGCACTTTGATAAATTTCAGTTGACGATGCAGCTTTTCAAGGCAGAGCAGGTCTGGAAGTCGCTAGATGGGAGATTTATTCCTGAAATTTCTGCCAAAAAACATTATTTGAGCAAATATGGTAGGATTTACATCACCCCATAGAGCGTATAAAGGTGAGGGAGAAGGGGAAGGTACTTAAATCGGTAGGTTCAGTTAAAAAACTGCAATGACCTGACAAAGTGGGGAGAGCTGGGAGGTCCAGGTAGGTCTTACCATTCTATCTAAAGGGTGGCTGTGCCAAGGTAAATATGTGCTATTTGGCAGGGGAACGATGGCATATCCTGAGGTGTCCCAGCTGGGTAACTAGAGATGGAGCGTGTCTACTGGGGTTACTTTCTTGTGAAACAGTGGGAACCTTTGTGAATCCACAAACTGGTGCTTCTCATGCAAAGAAATTACCCTTAGCATTTGGAACAGGGGCCTTTGGAAGATGCTATTTTGTGTTTTCTAGGAAGAAGGTAAACTGTTGCTGCCTCCTCTGTCAACTGCTTCCATGTGACCAAAGTCAATGAATGAACTTTTTCCTGCATTTTAGGATTGTATGCTAGTATTGCACTTCTGTCGGTACTTCTTTTATTTAAAGAAAATTATTTTAATTACCATGAAGTAACTAATCCTCAAAAAAATAATCCTCAGACATAATGTTTCATATTTACAAAATATTAACAATTCAATTCACCTCTTCAGATTGTCATTTGACTTACTGTAAACAGTTTGCCATAACTGTTGTTTAACCAAGAAATTGTGATTTGTAGCATGAGTTGTGAAGATTATTTTTTTTCCAGAAGGCAGTATTTGGTAGCAAATGGAGTAAATATGGTGCTGATTACTTCATGTGACATGACTACTTTTCTTTAATTGTAATTCTTCTAATAAATGGTGGTTTGCTACATCTTTGCCTTCTTGCATAATCTTTATTTTTCAATAGATTTTTAATAGATTTTTTTTTTTTCTCTTTCATATTTCAGTCTTCTGTACATCTTACCATTCTTTGGCACTTGAAATCTTAATCAGTTCTCATGTTAGTTTCCAGACTCTCAAAGTTAGCTAGCCAGCCTTGTTCTGGCATCCTCATTTATAAAGTACCAAAATTATACAGAATAAGGCCAAATAAACTGTAGAAATTATCTGTGAGCATGATGCCAGTTTTTTCTTTTGTCTGATGTTTTGCAAATAGGGCTTTGTGCATCCTGATTTTTAGTGTTTTAGAGTATAGGAATATCTCTCATGTTTTGAGAAGAGCGTATGAAGGTTCTCAAAATGAAATTTGGGAAGCAGAAAGGATGCTGCCCGGTTCTGCGTAGCATCCTCATAATGTCGTGGAATAAATTCCTCTAGGATTTAACTTGAGCACTCCTGGATGGGTAAGCACATAATAATTTGACAGGGACCCTCTGTATTTCTCTCTCATAACTCATGACAGAATTCCTTACCGTGGGAAATCTTCCCATATTTGGAACAGCCCCATATCTATTTGTGAAGGACAGGGAGTGTTTTTGTTACCTTTAAAGACCCATTATGGGATGTGATTGCTCGTGGGAGCGTCTGGTTATGATCTGTTGGAAAACAGCCGATTAATAAAACAGAGCCTCTTGTAATAGAGCACTTCTTAATCTTCTTCTTATGTAGTTATTTATAGGCTGTGACATCTTAATTTGCCTCTCATCTGCATCAACTGCTGTTATTTTAAAAGATCAAGTAGCTTTCACACGCCTCTGAGAATCACTTCTGGGGGAAACAGTCTAAGGAATCCTACATAAAAGCTTAAAGTCCTAAGTTTGTGAAAAATGTGTTAAGGTTTTTGCTGGTGCCTTTCTAAAGGACGAAGAAGTTTCGGGATGTCGTGTTATGTAGATACTTGTATATTAATCCTGTATTTGTCTGATTACAAGCAGATTTTCTTGAATTCTCAAAAGACTTCCAGTTGCTGATGGTCCTTCTTTGCCTTTAGTTGAGTCTGCAGTGACCTACCAGGAGCAATCTCAAATATGTTCTTCTCTTTATTTGTGTGGTCGTTTTCTTTATTAGAGCGGTCCCAGTGCCAGGTCTTGTCACAAGATGTGCATTGACATCCAGCGACGGCAGATCTACACGTTGGGGCGCTACCTGGATTCCTCTGTGAGGAACAGCAAATCGCTGAAAAGCGACTTCTACCGCTACGACATTGACACAAACACCTGGATGTTACTGAGCGAGGACACTGCAGCGGATGGAGGTCCAAAGCTGGTGTTTGATCATCAGGTCAGCTAAAGTTCTCAGTGTTTGCTCACCATTTTTTTTTTGATTGTAGCCTCCTGTGATTTGGAAGCGCTCTACCAGAGCACGATGAAGCTGTGATCTGCACTTAATTAAATCAGGGAATCTTAGTGGTTGGAAGGGACCTTTGAGATCATCGAGTCCAACCACATTAAAAAATAAAACAAAACCAAAGATACAAAAAAAAAAACCTTAAAAAAAAACCAACCTCAAAAAAACCTCACAAAAAAAAACCCCAAAACCCTGAAAACCTAGAAAAAACACACATAAAAAAAGCACCTACCAACAAAACCCCACACCCCACCACAGACCAATAATCTTGGGCACTAGAGCATGCCCTGAAGAGCCATGTCTTCACGTTTCTTAAATCCCTCCAGGGATGGTGACTCCACCACCTCCCTGGGCAGGCTGTTCCAGGGCCTGACCACTCTTTCAATACAGTAATTCTTCCTAATATCTAATCTAAATCTCTCTTGCCTCAGCTTCATACCATTCCCTCTGGTCCTTTCGTTATTCCCTTGGGAGAAGAGGCCAACCCCCGCCTCTCTACAGTTTCCTGTCAGGTAGTTGTAGAGGACAATGAGGTCTCCCCTCAGCC
>BJBW01006296.1:11608-48597 GCA_004320125.1 Scolopax mira
CTCGAGGTGAGGCCTCACCAGTGCCGAGTACAGAGGCACTGATAATAGTGTTGTCTAACGACACTGAATACTGGTATCAAACTGAGTCAGAAGAAACATAAAATCAGCTTTGCAAACCGATTCATTTGATTAAAACACATTTTATTGAAGCTCAAAGCCCAGTTCATCTGGTTTTAATTAGTCTTGCTGAGTTGGGTTTGCAGATCTCGGAGGGCATGTGGGGAACAATTTGCAGAGTACCTGCAGAAGACGATCAGGATTCTTTCAAAACTGGTTATGTCTTAAAATTTGTAGCATGTGCTTGCTTGGTAGACATTGAAACACCTGAAGGAAGTGGCTACTAATTTTTTAAAAAGCCACACCTGTCCACGTGTTCAAACTGAATACTTTTTAAATTGTGTTTGATGACTTTTGTCTAATTGATAAAGGGTATTATGTTCTTAATTGATTTTTACAAAGCATGCCAAAGAAGCAGCACATCAGTGCTCATTTTTGAAGCAGCCCAAGAACTGATTTTATTGGTACTAGCTGTTTTGTAACCAAAGCTGCTGTTTGCCAGCACAATATGCGTTTCTGCTGACGCTGAAAATTAAAGATACATGTTTTCTGCAGAACAAAAGCCAATCAGTCTTTCTGTTCTATTAATAACAAACACCAGGCTCCCAGGTGTTGGGGACAAGGCAGAAGTAAATAGTCAGCTGGCAAGGCTACTCGAGGTACCTTGCTTGCCTACTTTTGAAATATTGTTTCTGTTCCCCCCTGCTGTCTCGTAGGAAAGAATGTCCTCCCCGAATTCTTTATCTTCCTCTTCTCTCCCTCAGCACCTACCGCGATAGCGCTTTTTGTTTAACCTTCACAAAAATGTGCTGCACTAAAAGTGTTTGGTGTAGCCTTTGCTGAGTAGCATCTCTATCTCACTGTAATCTTGTCCGTGGGGTTGTTTTGTTGGTTGTTTGTTGTTGTTTTGTTTTTTTTTTCTCCCCCCGGTGTTTTGCAGCGCTCTGCCTTGTGCCGAGGCTGAAAATATCACCTGGAGCCGGGGAGGTTTGTTTGATTTGTTCTGTGGTGCATCTCTTGTGTGCCATAACAGGAACTCAGGTTTCAGGGATAAATCTGTTTCTGCTGCAATCTCATCAAAAATCCTTGGCCAGGTTATGGCCCTACTTTATGATGAAGTAATAGAAGTAGCGATAAATACATGCTTGAGATGGAATCTGAGTAACCAATTGCAGGATGGTTTTAGGTTGGTTGAATGGTAATTTTGAATTTTTCCCTTGTATAGCCATTGTTAAAGGTGGTATTCTGTTAACTTGCTGACACAATTGGTTGTGGATCCCAGTGAAAAACTCTGAAATGTTTTCTGCTAAAATCAGCAGCTGGAGGCAGGTTTTTTACGTGATGAAAGGTGCATGTAGCCTCTTTTTTTTTTTCTTATTAAATAACCAAGTTAAAATTAGACTCACATTTTAAATAAAGGACCGTTTTCTGAGATTAATACCTGTCAACCGTGAAGACACGGTTTCTTTTCTGCTCATTAGAGGTTGAGGAGATGTGTCTTATAGGTATCGCTTTGCAGGGGAGGGATGTTTAATCTTAAATCTTAGCGTTTTCAAGTCGTAATGTGCTGGCTTCGTTCTGCTGCTCTCGTTCTCAGATGTGTATGGATTCTGAAAAACACATGATCTATACCTTCGGAGGCAGAATTCTGACCTGCAATGGCAGCGTTGATGACAGCAGAGCCAGTGAACCCCAGTTCAGTGGATTGTTTGCTTTTGACTGCCAGTGTCAGACGTGGAAACTCCTGAGAGAGGATTCCTGTAACGCTGGCCCTGAGGATATCCAGTCCCGAATAGGACACTGTATGTTGTTCCATTCTGTAAGTATCTGCACCGTGCTGTGATTCACGATGCCTGACTTTAAGGAGAACATCTGGTTTTAATTTTCCTTGCAAGTTTGAAGCTCTTTAATCTCCCAAGTGGTGTGTTGTCTCGCTTGATTTTATGGTCGCTGACGTTCTGATGCTGCTTTGGTAAGTGCAGGTGGTATTAATTCAAGTCTTGGAGCTTCCATGACATGAACCGAATACAATTTCAAGTAAAAAACAAGGTGAATTTTCAATATTTGATTAAAAGCAGCTAATAGTAAACAGGCCATATTACAATTTGATCTAAGGAGAGGATTTTTTTAGAGTTTGTGGAGCATTTTAGGACCTTCTCGTCTAGCAAAGACCCCGTGTGCCTACTTGAATGGTAAACTTGGCTAGTGCAGGGGCTTACTGGGTGTGATTTGAGATGCACAGGCCTCATATTCCTCTGTGCTGTGCTGCTGCTTCTCTTGAGCAACTGTGAACAGCTGGGCACAGATGGCATTATGGGCATGTCATCCAGAGCCTGATGAGAAGGTAGAGGGATGTGGGCAGAGGGCTTTATTTAGTATTAACAAAAATAATAAATCTTCCAATGTCTTTCCAGTTGTGCTTCTTAACCACACGTTTGCTTAAGCACAAAACATGGGAACTGTGGATGTTTTGCTGACATTAAACTCTGACTTGGGAGTGGGGAGGAAGAGAATTAAAACTAATATCAGGGCGTTCAAGTGTTTACTGATACTCCTAATTAAAAACTGACCAGTTTGAACAATTTGCTGAGTTTATTTCTCTTTCTGTTTCGGATGAAAGATCAGGATTTTTATTGTGAATACCATGCTTTCAGAGCTTTCAATTTCATTTTTGTTTTGAGTGGCTCTCTAAAATCTGGTCAAAAATATGTTGCCACACAATGTTCTGCAGTGGTACCAAAGGATTTTTCAATGCGTCCATGGCAAATGTAAGAATACAGGTTTCTGTAAGCACAGGTCATGGAAGTTTAGGGCCTTTGCTGTTTTCTCAACCATTTGAAAGAAAAATAATCTGTCTCTTACGGTCTTTCCACTTGGCAAGCTTGAAAGAAGTAATAAACCTGTTATTCTTGGCTTGCTGCTTGCCTGTTCTGAGTTTAGTAATGTGCTGGTACCTGAATAGTTTCTCTTACAGTCTGCCTTTTGTTCCTGCTTGATTGTGAGCTTTTTTACCAGCAAAGTTATGATCTAACGGGTTTTAGATGTGGAGACTGTTAATTCTTTAATATTAAACTTGATAAACGAATTGCTGTTTTAATGTTCAGAAGCTGGAGCTCAATCAGGCAAACCTACAGTAGTTGACTATGTAAAATCTGCCTTGTCATCCTTGAGCTGAAACTCTTATCGTGGATCCAGGTTTGTGGTCTCATGTAGATCATGAAAATGAAATCTTTAGTTGCATTTGTGAGAGGCTTTTTGGGGCGGAGGAGCTGTGAGCCCTTAATGGTTTAGCTCTTGAAACGGAGAAATCATGAATTCAAAAATCAAGAAGATCAAGAACCTAATCAAGAAATCTCATGTTTTGAGTTTGATGATAACAAACTGTTCTGTGCAATTGTTGCTTTTCCTGTGCATTCCAAAAATGAATCTTTGCAGAGTTGGAGGTAAAAGATATTTACCAAATAAAGATTGGTGGACCTGGTGATAGTCAAGGCATTATTTTAAACTCAGAAGAAACATAGCTGTTACTCTTTGAATAATTGATGTTTTTATTAATGGTCACAGTTGGTCAACGTACTTCCTTGGCTTGGTAAAGACATACTTGGTTTTTTTTCCATTCTAGAAAAATCGCTGCTTATATGTATTTGGTGGCCAGAGATCGAAGACTTATTTGAATGACTTCTTCAGTTACGACGTAGACAGCGATCACGTAGATATCATATCGGACGGCACTAAGAAAGATTCAGGGATGGGTAAGAGTTATAACTGTGCATTAATTTTTTTCTGTTGGTACAAATAAGAAATAGATTGTTAAGTAGGTGAAAGGCCAGCTCCGGTCTTCTGTGGTGTCAGGTTTGCATCCTTAACTAGCCCCACATACCCAAGTAAACTCCACAGAATATAGGTTAAACTTCTGCCAGCTCTTTTGTCCCTCCTGTCATTTGACACTCACCATCTTCAGCACAATACAAATAATTGATGCATGAAACCACATAGCACCTCAAAAGAAAAAAAAAAAATTCAACAAAATAAGAACTAAAAATACGCCTTTGAAACTGCAGCAAAGACAGGAAAGAGAAAAAAAGACTGAAGAAATTATTTTCTTTAAGCCAGGAAAGGAGAAAGCTGCTTTTTTTTTTTTTCCTAGTTTTCACCAAGTGAAAGATGCCATAAAATAGAAATAATCCTCTTGGTTTGAGATACGGGAAGGCAGGTAGGATGCTCAGAGCTATAGAATTGGAGTAGAAGGGCAGAGGTTATTTGGTCTGTCAGGAGCTGACTAGAAAGATGGGACCTGTTGTCCTGTTATTGTGCTAAATTATAAGGGAGCAGGAAAAAAAGGCAGGAGGAGGGGGACAAGGCTTTAGTCCTGTTTGCTTCATAGAGCTGGAGCTGTATACACCAGGCAGAGTTCTGTATACCAGAAACCTTTAAAAACACCCAAAAGGCATCATAGCACAACCATAAAGAACTGATTTTATAGCTCTTCTCCTCAAATGACATAAAGAATGTTCCTTTTTTTTTCCAAAAAGGATTTCTGCATATATAAGCACATTGCTTTCCTGTGGTGCAAATATCCTGATTTTCAGCATACCACTCAGAGGTGGAAATTTGTATTGCAGTGTGTACTGTTTTAGGAGAGAAGTTCTGAAAATTTCTCCTCTTACGCATACTTAGTCCCAATCTTGTTTTCTTTTCTTCAGTTACCAAAATCCCAGGAAGCTAATTTATCTTGAATTTAGGCTGCCCATCCTTATTTTGATCAGGCTTGATTTTTAGCAAGTGATTTTGCTGAACTCTTGGAGTGAATTATTGATGGTTGTGAGTTACTGCTTGCTCATTAATTTAGTTATGCCAGTGAGGGAGAAGACTATTCAAGCTCTTAATTCTCTGGAGCCCTTTATTTACTTGAGTTCTTCCAAGAAAGAATTAGCTTGTATTGTTGACAGTATCCTTTATTAAGGTGCCTGCATGTTGCTTGATGCTGCTCTACACACACCCACACACCATTATCCTTAGAGCTTTTAAGAATTGATCTTTTTTTTTTTTTTTGCATGAAATTGTTAGCATTCTGTCATTTTGCTTTTTTAAAAACAGCATTTCTTTAAAACATGATTTTAAGTTCACACCTGTGTCTACTTCAAATTCAAAGATAACCAAGCCTGTGGCTGGAGAAGACACCAAACTTTGCTTCTCAGCATGTATATTAATTGCAACGTTTGGTGAAGCAAATGAGACTGTAATATTTAGTCCTCTTCCCCATTCCTACAGGCCCTGAAGTGGTGAATAGTAGACTTTGTAGGAAAATGACTCATTGGAAA
Source organism: Scolopax mira (assembly GCA_004320125.1). Classification (NCBI taxonomy): domain Eukaryota; kingdom Metazoa; phylum Chordata; class Aves; order Charadriiformes; family Scolopacidae; genus Scolopax; species Scolopax mira. The sequence continues at coordinate 16,987 of BJBW01006296.1, forward strand.
TAATTCATGAGTAGATTTTCAGTTTACTGTTCTCCTGTGTGTAAAAAGTAAACAAACAGATTTGAACATTTCCCTTGCTTTTGAAAGTAAATGCTAGGATTATTTGCATTTTAACAGGAAGGGAACAAAATGCTCATTACGTTGAAACAGCAACTGCTGACAGAAGTATTTTCACCCCGAAAAGCAAGTCTTTTATTGTGCTCCTGTTGGGTGGTGATATATCATTTTGATCTGTAGGAACAAAGTGATTCCCTGACTGGTTGCTGTGAAGCTTTAAGCCGCTCGGTGTGTGATGAGTCAAGTTGAGGATGCCTGACCTAAATGTTCCTATAAAGTCCCATGATTACATTTTGTTCCTGGCTCGCGTGTGGCATCCAGTTCTATTCTTAGTCGAGCTATTTTGATTTTTACCCTTTCTAAAAGAACTTAATTGTGCGTTTGTTTAAAATTTCCGTTAGAGTAGTGAGATTTTAAAAAGTAGTAAAACAGATAGTTAAGGAATATCAGTAATACAGAGTAGTTGCAATGCTAGAAGGTGATGGTAATGATACATTGCTTTTGCTGTTCTAATCTTCTGGATGAGATGCTTATGCTGTTTAGTGTTTCTTTGCTCTTAGTTGTGTGTTTGCTGACGATCGTGGAACCAATTCCTTGTACAGGTGACACGTTTGAGAGAATATTGGGTAATAAGTATCACTTAAAATTTTTAATTGGCAGTAATGAACTACTTTCAGCAAGCTTAGATGTGCTTTTTTCATTTTTCATGCTTCTTTTTAATGAACTTTCAAAAAAGTTCAAAGTTGAGCAAGGTATGATTTCTAAAAGACAGGTTTTTACACAGCTTTGCCTACTAGAAATGTCTCCTGACTTGATCTGCTTTGAGCATGGGTGAACCTTGTGGCTCTTTGTGTCTGCTGAATGCATTTACCAGTGACCATGGGTTCTTTCTGCAGCTTATTCCATCAAAAACCTGGTGCTTCTCAAAGGAGGGCACTACAGTAAAGTTAGGCCAGTAGTGATGGTTGTCTTTCTGCTGCGTGATATCTGTTACAAGCAAGAAGTTTGTTAATTCAGGTTGAAAACAGAAAAAATGGGATTGAAGAAAGGAGAATGCAACTGTGACAATGAGTTGGATTCAAAGAAAGATAGTAGTGATAGAAATTGGAGGAAGTGTAGCGCCGTTGAAGAACATGTGGTTGGAGGAGAAGCAGAAATATCAATGTTGATGGACAAACCTTAAGCACTTGTATACTTTCAATTACTTCTAAAAAAACCCCAACAAACAACAAAAAATCCCAAGCAAACCCAACATGGATATGACAGAGTGTATCTCTGAAGCATACAAGTGCTCTGGGGATGCCACCAATGTCAGATGGCTTCAAAAGGCTCTACTGACACGTTGCCAGGCTTCTTTAGTGCACAATCCATGGCTAATCACCGGCAGTCGTTTAGGGCTTAAGGGACCTAGGGAATGCTGGTGATCAAAGTTCCTGGGATAATCTTGACGTACCCTCACTCGGGTGGTGTGTCAGAGGGAGAATTTTCTTCTGCAAGAGGGTCAAGATGATAACATCATGGAATGGTTTGGGTTGGAAGGGACCTTCAAGATCATCCAGTTCCAACCGCCCTGCCATGGGCAGGGACACCTCCCACTAGAGCAGGTTGCTCCAAGCCCCATCCAGCCTGGCCTTGAACCCTTCCAGGGATGGGGCAGCCACAGCTTCTCTGGGCAACCTGTTCTAGTGTCTCATCACCCCCATAGTAAAGAATTTCTTCCTGATATCTCATCTAAATCTTCCCTTTTTCAGTTTGAAGCCATTCCCCCTCACCCTATCGCTCCCCTCCCTGATCAAGAGTCCCTCCCCATCTCTCCTGTTGGCTACCTTTAGAGAATGGAAGGGGCTGTAAGGTCTTCCTGGAGCCTTCTCTTCTCTAGGCTGAAAAACTCCAACCCTCAGCCTGTCCTCATAGTAGACATGCTCCAGCCCTCCGATTATCTTCGTGGCCTTCTGCAGGACCCATTCCAACAGGTCCATATTCTTCCTGCGCTTATATGCCTTGGCATCCTGTAACTTCCAAAGTAAATGAGAACAACCCCTGGAATAGTTTTGTGGCCCCTTCTAAGGGTGAGGTAATTTTCATGAGCAAACTGAATATTTAATTAGCTCCCAGTGCAGTTTCCCAGGTATCTTGCTGGGGCAGGTGCTCATTCCAGAGCTGCCGGGAGGTTTCCTGGGTAAGGACCACGGACAGAGGCCACAGGGCCCAGACTGGGAAATCCTGATTTGAAACACAACGATGTCAGAAAAGCACTAATCAAAACAGAAAACAAAGCCAGCCCAACATGGCCAGTAGCCAATTCAGACATGCCATCTGAATATCCCACGTTGATTATCTTCTTGACAGTTGACATGTTCATTTTAAGGTCCGCTTGGTCAGTGTGTCCCTTCCCATGGAAGCACCTTGTGTACTCTTCATCTTGTGAGGTGCTTCTCTGAACCTATCTCAAAATACTTCCCTCCTAATGTGAAGGTGAGGAGGAGAGCAGGTAGTCATAAAATCCTAAGGATGCTTTGCAGAGGTGGCATAGCAGCAGAATTCCATTCGCATTGACTAACACACCTGTTCTTTTCCCCAAAACCGCGTGTTGCTTGGGAGAGAACCGGACTTTGGGTTGTTGCTTTTTCAACATGAGAACCAAACTGTCCCAACGGTCTCCTCAGCTGCTCCTTGGCTGGCTGCCAAGGGAAAGATCCAAGAGGATAATCATTATCTTACCGCATCAGGCGTTGGCTTGCGTGCTGTCTCCGTTGATCACCCCGGGAGGTGCTGCTTCAGTTTGCTATGGATTTACAAGGAGGGGTATGGAGTGACTTGCTGACCTACCCGCTTTTTTAAAATTAATCCATCGGGGAGGTGCCAGATTCTGGTGAACAGCGAAATCCACGTGATGTAGTTTTCTGCTTTTTTTTTTTTTTTAATCACGAGGCGTCACAAGGAAGGAGGATACTTGCAAGTCACTTGCAGTGGGATTAGCAGTAACGGGTTCTGAGGGTTTGGGTAACTCTAAAAGGCTGTCAACGAACTCGTTTCCCTTAATTATCCTTCACGGGTCCTTCAGAAATGGTCTGTAGACTACAAGTTTTCTAGCGTTGTTTTGCCAATGCTGTGCTTGAAAGCTTGTTTAAAAACATGCTGTAGTATCCCCTCAAACGAGAGATGAGGTTTTCTTTCCCAACTTCTCTCTAGTACTATGAGAACCACATCTCAGTGAACTCCAATTTACTGCCGTGCAAACTCTGTGCTGTAAAAACTCTTGTTTTCTTGCTTAGAGACTGGCAGCAGCCAACGTTGCGCTTGAAACAACTGTAGCTGTTTGCACATACAAGCCAAAAAATATACAGCTTGCTGAAATGATCAAATAAATGCCTGGAAGTAGGGACTGCAGCAGTGGGAACACACCTATTTCATGATTAAGCGTCACTTTCGTAGAAAAGCTTTTCCCATGTGTTACATTTAAATGGAAATTGCATTGTACGTGGGAACACAGCTTATTGAGGCTTTCTCAGGAATTACCACTTGTTTATGTGCAAGGCCTGTGCAGCTGAATATTGTTTTCAGATATTGAGGCCGTGAGCTTTTCATTTTTGCTATGTAAAAATAAATGCAAATATTAAATTCTGGAGAGAGGATTCAGATCTCTTATTTTCAGTTAGTTACTGCCCTCCTACCCTGGACTGGTAATGAGATTATGGGGGGGAGGAATGCAGTGGCACAAGAAGAACTTTCACTATCTACTAGACTGTTGGGGATTGTATTGTGTTTAGTGATGTCTCTGTAGAGCTTTTCCTCTTCAGTCATTAATGTATTGTCGTAGGAGCCAAGTTAATATCACGGGCCAAAACAACCAGGGCTGAGTCTTCAGTCGAGCTGGCTGCCCACAGCTGACCTGAGTGACACTCTGAACTGGGTGAAACTGGTGGGTATTTGCTCCAAAACTGATTTACGTGTATGTGAAGAGGCAGGAGAAGAGGGGGAGCTTCCATGGAGCCATTCTTACTGCTTTATGCAGCCCTTGGATCTAGCACACTGTGAATAGGCCTTCTCACAGTGCACTGGGTAGTACCCTGCCTGCTTCTCACCCCTTGTTGTTTATGACTTTTTACTCTAAACCTTTAAAATTTGAAAAAAAAAAAAATAATCATAAGCAAGCAGTTACTGTCACAGATTTGGTTTTGTCTCCAGTGCAGAATTAAATTCCCTTCCCCACGTACATTTTGTTAGCTCAATATCACAAGTACTTTTCACAAGTTTACAGACCATGTCCCTCTCTAATATGCTGACCGCAATCACTTGAATTCTATCCAGCATTTTCTGCACTCCCAGACGATGAAGCTCTCTTACCCCCTAGTGGAAGCATTTGTCATGAGGATTTTATGTAGCCCTTTTGCTCTGTCAAGGATCAGACCTCCTCAGTTAGCATGATCTTGAGGTTTTGGTGTGTTTAAAATACCACAGCATCTCCCTCTTACTGGGTGGGAGCTTGTCTTACTTCCTCATTCTTTTATTTCCGTGGACTTGTTCATCAAATTTGTGCTATCTTGTGGTTTTTTTAGTCATATCTAACTTTCTAGTTCAGTTTTCCCCATGCAAAAGACTAGATCTCAATTTTTTTCTAGCCTGAGGCATAACTTAAATACGGTTTCTTCACAGTTGTTTGGATAGGCCAGAGAGTTTATGTAAGTTGCTCCTCATCTTAGGCCTTTACTAAATGTAGGAATATATATTTTTTTAATATCCATTTTTCTAGGCATTCTGTATTTCAAACAGTCTCAAGAAGAGATTGCACAACTGAGAGAAGCCTGAAATCACTTGACTTCAATTTGGTTTTGATTTCAATTGTTGAGGATAATTCCTCTCCTTAATATTAAGAGTAAAAAAGAAAAAAAAACCAAAACAGAGGCATTGAACTCTGGTGGCTTTTCCCTCCTCCATCATTTAAATAATAATTTCAGCTTCAGGAAATTGAGCATAAACTAAATACAAAATTCATTTATTTAACAACATTTCAGGAGGAGGGGATGGGACTTCCACAGAGAAGTTTCATACGCTTTCTGTATCAATGGTAATATAGCAACAGTATTCTTCATGATTATAATAATTTTCATTTCAATGAGCCTGAGGTATTAATGCTCTGAAGATTTGCATGCTTTTTTTTTTTTTCCTTTCTAAAAACCCCGGCATGTTCTCAAAAGTTCAAAGCAGAAGATAGGTTTGCAAAGACATTTTCCATGTACATTAGCACTGCTGATCAAATTTAGATGGCTCTCCTGCCAGAAATATCTCAAATATGCCTTGATTTTAAGCCTTTTGGGTCAGTGCTTCAGTCCTTGACTATGAAAGCGAACATATTACATGATACTTTTCAAAAATTAATGATATTTAGGCTATAATTGTCTTTTTGTTCTCAATTTCCATATTGGGCAACTTTCACAGTACTCATTAGTATAATTAAAAAGCTTCCTTGTGGTTTGCAGCGAAGGCAAGGTATGTAATTGTTGTGCCACCATTGTTCCCTCCTTTTTTTATCTCTGCTCTGACACCCATTTCCTTATAAACTGGATTAATTTTCATTTGAAACTTTGTAGCAAAATTGGAAGGCCAAAATAGGCAGGTTTGTGCTGATGAGGGCTCCAAAGTCTCTGCCTTCTGCTTTTCCGTAAAACCATAAGCAAGAATTTTATCTACAGGACTCTGAATTATCTGAATATTTTTTTAAGTTTCTACTTTATGTAAGAGCTAAGCTGTTACATATATATATATATTTATTTTTTTTTAAGAACTATTTGGGTTTTTTGGCTTTGCTAAATATTTCGGTAGGGGCTTAAACTGGGGAAAACCAAATGCTGCTCTGAATTTTTTACTTTACTTTCCTGGCTTAGCAAATGAGAAGATTGGAGACTGAAACCTATTACAGAATGGGTTGCAAAATACTATTTTGTGTGTTCTTAAACAGTGATATTAAATGGTTTATTAGAGTAGGGCTTGTTTTCTAGTTTCTGTGCAGTTCACAGTTAATTGCAGGGAAGAATTTGCAAAATACAAGAGTTCTGAGAATTTTTCATGCCAAAAATCTTGATCGAAGGCCAAGAACCTTTACCAGCCTTTGTAAACTGACCCAGAAAGAGAAATGAGACAAACAGGATCTGTAAACAAAAATCACGTGCTCTTCACAAATACATTTTGGAAGCGTGGTTGCCCGGGGAAACAGGAAATGGGGAATTATACAACAAACAAAAAGGACTGCCAAACAAATTTGCTGACCTTTTTTCGGGGAATTATGACGAAAACCGCTGGAATCCTCAGTATTTCACCATATTTCTAAATATGAAGGTGGGACAGAAGAATAGCTTGGTAATTATACCACAACTATTTAGAAAACACAAACTTCCTGGACATCTTTATTCTAAAGGAAGCAATGTGAGGTTGTCAGCTATGTAAATTTTTTCCCCAGCTTTTGCAATTAAGCTTTGTGGAATCAGTGCTTCCTTTTATGGATGAGATAATAAGAAAATCACCTACTGGTACCTACAAGGATCATGTAGCTTTATCTTGAAACAATTCAATCCTTGTTTCTGAGCTGGTAGGCACCCAAATAGCTCTGTCCATGCCTTTTCCTAGGAAACAGTGGCTCTCAGGATGGTTTCTGTGCTTCCCAGGAGTCACAAATAGAAAGGGAAGGAGAGAATTTGCATTGGACTTGTGTTTAGCAGGGAAGGAGTCAGCCTCTGGGTGATACATTGAGGCTTTGAGCAACCTGGTCTGGTGGGAAGTGTCCCTACCCTGGGCAGGGGGGTTGGAACTAGATGATTTTTAAGGTCCCTTCCAATTCAAACCATTCTATAATTTCATGTTTCTTTTCCTCCTCCCTCTCACCCTGCTTTGGAGGGCACGTCCAAGAAGCAAGTAGTTTTCTTGGTGACTTCTGCATTCCTCCTATTTTCTGCTGTGGCATTTCAGTCTGAAGTTGTGGTAAATAATGAGATCTCTGTGGAGGAGAGGTCGAGTTTTGGTTTTGTATGAAAGATGATGATGTGAAAGTAATTAAAAGGAAGAAAATGGCTAACCTAAGTAGTAATGTTAAGCTTAAGGCATGCTTTATCCCAAAATACCAAAGAGGTACTTCTGTGAAATCTCATGCTTGTGCCATTGATATTAAAAAACCTGCTAAATTGCAGGGGAAGGAAAATGCATTTGTCTGATGCTTGATCCCTTCCTTTATCCTCTGTTTTCAGTCTGTAATTTTTTTTTAATTTTATTTTTCAGTTCCAATGACGGGTTTCACGCAAAGGGCTACCATTGATCCAGAACTGAATGAAATCCATGTCTTGTCAGGGCTCAGTAAAGACAAGGAGAAGCGGGAAGAGAATGTCAGGAATTCCTTCTGGATTTACGACATTGTGAGGAACAGCTGGTAAGTCAACAAAAGGGGTGCTATTTTCAACATCCTCACTGACTTCCTTTAGAAAGCAACCCTATACGATCCTGGTCTCCCAGGAAGTCTTAAAACATGGAATGGTAATGTTGAAGAAAACTGAGTTTTCCCTTGAGGCACCTCTTTTTCCTCATCGCCTTTTGAGACACTGTGGAAATAAGCCAAATGAGGGAGAGAAATCCTGTGAACTTCTTTATTGGAGGCAGGTGGAGGGGATGAGGGGAAGTAAGCCTTTATAAGAAGTTTTTCCTGTAGGAAATGTTCCAAGGCCAGGATTGATAGTCAGTGCAGCAAATTCATAGAATCTTAGAATGGTTCAGGTTGGAAGGAACCTTAAAACTCATTCAGTTCCAACCCTCCTCCCATGGGCAGGGCTACCTCCTATCAGACCAGGTTGCTCAAAGTCCCATCCAGCTTGGCCTTGAACCCCTCCAGGGATGGGACACCTACAGCTTCTTTGGGCAATGTGTTCCAGTGCCTCCCCACCCTCCCAGGAAAGAATTTCTTCCTAATATCTAATCTAAGTCTCCCCTCTTTCAGTTTAAAACCATTCCCTCTCGTTCTATCTCTCTGCTCCTTGATAAAGAGTCCCTCCCCATTCAGTCAAATGCAAGTTGTTAATAGCAGCGCACATGGTACTAGTTATTAGAAACTAAGGAAACTGCTCTGCTGTATGAATAGGGCTGGAGAAGTGCTCACTCTAGATCTGTCAGCACTTTGCAAGCTGCAGGCGATGGCACTTCAGCTGCTGGAGCCCATATTCTGAGAAAATATCTCCTCGTGTGTTTGCTCTACAGTATTTGGTAGTTGGTTGCCACTGCACCTTTCCAGAGCTGGCAGAGTTTTTGTGTTCAATGGCTCCTCTAATGTGGAGCCAATCACTTTGAAGGGTGTGAATGCTGGTGTTTTTTAAAAACGGGATTTCAGTTAAAAAAAAAAACAAAACAAACAACTTAAGCCTGCTTGGAAATGGGTGACTGAAATGCTGGCTGTGCTGAAAAATCTGACCTATAGCTCCGCTGTGTCCAAGGCTATATTTTCCTTATTGAAAACATACATTCTGCTAGCACATCATGACACACCTAAAGCTTCCTCCAAAGCTCATGGTATAAAATTCTCTAGATTTTTTTTCCTGTTTGGTTTGTGATTGAGGACTGTATTCAGCCAAGGGTGACCACCTCTGATTGTTGGATGGCTTTCTTTGCAGAGTTAAGAAGGGGGATGGGTTAATAGAGGACAATATATAGAGAAATAAGAAAATATTTGGTTTTATATGCCAAACAGTTCAAATTGACATGTTTTCTACCTTATATCCTTTTTTACTTTTTAAAAAAGGCTATAACTTGTTTTACTTCATGTAGGTACTACAAATCATTAGTTACTGCTCTGTATTTCAGGTCTTGTGTCTATAAGAATGACCAAGCAGCAAAAGAGAATCCAGGTAAAAGCCTTCAGGAAGAAGAGCCCTGCCCAAGGTTTGCTCATCAACTGGTGTATGATGAGTTGCACAAGGTATGAGGGTGCAGATATAGATATACCTTGGATTTTTTTTTTTTTTTTTAAATCTTACTGCTCTTCTGGTGTAGTTGCTTCTTCAAAGTTGGTATAATGAATATAGCTTTTTTATATAGTGTTGATGTGGTGGGTAACTTACTATTTAATTTATCATCTTTTGAAATTAGGTGCTGAGGTGCTTTCTATGTCAAAGTGAAATAGATATAGTAGGTCCTAGATGAAATCAAAATGCAGACAATGGGAGATACACATATTAAATTAAAAGTTGTCAAGTGGCTGGCTCCTAGCTGTTCCTTGACTTGAGGATACTTGAAGCTTTGTTCGTTACCTTCAGGAACTTAATCTCACAACCTGTTAGTGACTAAATGGTGACAGAGTTACCAACCTTTCCAGGAGAAAGTGTGTTTGAATGAACTAATCACCATTAAGCATCTGTTCTAGGAGAGGTACCTTGTTTTGTCCTGTCTGTCAGAAGCAACTGTTGTTCTTTAGCACTATCTGACTTTAATGGACACTTTCACTTAAAATTGTGCATAGTGTCCGTGACTGCTCAGTAAAAATAGGATTTGTGCATGTTAACCCATAAAGCACAAACCCATGGATTAGGTTATTATAACTTCATTAACCTATGAATTTAAATTACCGTGACGCACTTAACCTTTCACAGATATTCCACAATTGAAATAAACTGTTTCTAAAATTTGGTTTTAGTCTGAAACGGTCTGAGCTGAAAAAGACAAATATACTTTAGTCTTAATTGTTCCATGGGATGTTAATCAGATTTGAGAAACCCAACTGTAACCCAGAAGTCTGGAGACGGGAGGGGATTTTAAGGAAGAGTGGGTACTACTCTGTGGAAAACTCGGATGATTTGTCTTTCTCCTGGGTCTTAGTGTGGGATGGTAAATACTTTTCTGCCTTTAATGGCTCAATTCTAAGTGTAAGGTACCATGAGATTGAGCGTAGTATTTTACGAGTTACTGTGAAGGTTGCTAAACCATGGCAGCTGCCCAGCTTTATCTGAAGGGCTGTTTGATGTGCTTGTTTTGAAGAGTCTTATTTTTAGAAACCTCTGTTCAAATGACCTTTCTAAACTCCTCTGGTACAAATAAGGAGAGCCTACATCAGTGGGATGCAGAATACATTGTTTTGAGTGATTATTTTTAAAGCTGTAGAGAAAGGTAACCCGTTGGACTTCTTGAACCTCAGTATTTGAGGACCCTTTGTGGCATGTTCAATATCAACAACCTGAAATGCCAAATGATGTTAAGAAAAAAAAAAAAGGTGAATAAATAAACAGTCCTTTTTTAACAGTTCCACTTTTCTCGAGATTTGTGTTTCTCTGTATGTCCAGCCTTTCATTACAAAGGTGTTTTATGCTGAAATGATCAGAATGGCTGTTAGACTACTTTGAAGGAGGAAAAAAAAGGCATTTTGTTTATATTAAGTATTTCCGTGAGATATAGAGTATATCCGTGAGATACTAGAACTTTTTTTTAAGACAACCACAGTAATGATTGTGAATTGTGATTCTAAGTAAGATAAATTTTTTTTCTTCCTCAGTTCTTCTTAGCGTTGTTTTTTGGGGTTGGTTTGTTGGGTTTTTTTAACTCTTTATTCCGTTAATTCTTTCCTTTGTGCCCAGGGTAGTGGTTTGAGTGTGTTGCAGTGAGACTGCTGTGTTGATGGGAGACAAACCTTCCAGAAACCATGGGAATATTTTTCTCCAAAAGTCAAATTAAAGCTCTGTAGAGTTCTAGGATGTGTGGGGACATAGACCTGTTGGTCATCGCCCAAAATTATGCTTGACTGGGTTTGTTGTCACTTTTCTTGAGCATCTTTAGGACTTCCTGGCTCACTTTGCCAGTGGTCCTGGTCTTTGGGAAAGATAACGGTCTTTGCAGCCTTAAGGAAAAGCCTGTTTGTCTGAACTGTGGTGCTTTAGTCGTGCACCTTCACCAACAGTGCTCTGACCAGAGCCACAGCATTAGTCTACAAAGTCCCTTTTTTAACGAGCCTTCCTTAGAAGCCATAAATATTTCTTCTTCAAAGGAATGTGTGACTGCTGGAGTCCTCTCACAAATTGTGGATGTTTGTTTATAAATATCTCTAGGAATCTGCTAGAGGTTCTATCAGTGCAGCTTTTTAATTATCTTAAAATATAAACAGTTTAAGTGAACTTTCTTTGTCTCCTAGGGGACAAAATAAGGCTAATAATAAGATGGTGCAGCTTTTTGAACAGGCATAGTTTTCTCCCTCCAGAATAAACCTCTCCAAAGATGCTGACTTAATAAATAGTCTTTATTTAGCAGATAAACACAAACAATCAATTTTTTGATCTGCCTCTCATTTTCTTAGGTTCATTACTTATTTGGAGGGAATCCTGGCAAGTCCTGCTCTCCAAAGATGAGATTAGATGATTTCTGGTCTCTGAAGCTCTGTCGACCTTCAAAGGAATATCTGCTAAGACACTGCAAATACCTCATACGAAAGCACAGGTACAGAAACAAAAGTTGTTTTGCAATATTCTTTTCCAAAGTGTTGGGTTTTTTTAGGTTGCTAAAACTCGGGATATCTTGTAAACTGTTTTGGGGAATGTCACGTCGTTGGTTACATGATGGTCTGCAGGTTTCTTGATTATTTTTAAATTTTAAAAAATTATTTTAATAATAAAAAGGAGTGGGGCAGGGCTAAACTACCAAGTTAACTTCATTCTGGTTTTACGATGTTATTCTAAAACCAGAAAATTCTGGCTATTGTGTGGGGAGTCGTGGGGAATTTTTAGATTCCCTTTTCATTCTGCTGCTCATCAACATGTGTTTTGGTGCTGTCACCTCCCAAGGAAATGGAGTATGTTTCTGAAGCACTGTGCTAAGAGATAGTAACAGCTCGCAGAGATGCTAATGAAATCTGGGGGCTGGATTCCTTTGCACATCTGAAACTCATCCGTGGTGAGGTCGTCAGAGTTTCTCATTCTGAATCCCTTTAAAGATCTCACTTTTTGCAGAAATCAGCTACGCTGTGATGCTTCTTGTGCTCTGGATGTTTCTGTGCTGCCTTATAGTTGCTATTTAGGGCAACAGCTTTTCAAAATCAAGCTTATGGTGTTGCCTTAGGCAAGAAATTGCAGCAGTGAGACAGACTTTCAAGACCCAGCAAATTATCTGGAGCCAATAAATAGCTCTCTCTGCATTCTTGGTGAGAATACTTTGTTATCGGGTTCTGCCAAGAGTTGGAGGCTGGTTTTTACTGACAGTATTTTACTTCTGAGGTGTAGCAAGTGAATTGCTATACTCAACTCATGGTCACTGTGGCTGGACACCTTTTGCAGATTACCCATGGTGTGGCTACCTACAAGACCAAATAAAGGTCTTGCCCACTAATCTGAGAGGTTTATTAACCCATGTGTGGTTATATGTAAAAGTGGCTTTACGACCCCTGGAGACAGCTCTGGATTGCTTGTTTTCACTGGTTTAAATTGCACTCAAAGGAGATGTTGTTGCATATTATCTGGCAGAAATTTGGGTGTTATTCACCACACTCCCATTTGTTTGGGTCCATTTTAAGGAGACAAACGTGACCAGCCAGGGAATGGTGTGACGGGTGCTTTGCTGAAGTTCACATGCCTCTCTGGGATGGAGCTGAACTGCTGCAGAAACACTTGGCTGCCCAGTTATCTGTACTCACAGAATGGCAGGGGTTGGAAGGGACGTCTGGAGATCATCTACTCCAACCCTGTGCCAGAGCAGGGACATCCAGAACAGGTTACATGGGAACGTGTCCAGGCAGGTTTTGAATGTCTACGGGTATGGAGACTCCACCACCACTCTGGGCAGCCTGTTCCAGTGCTCTGTTGCCCTCACTAAGGAAGTTCCTCCAGCTCTAGGTACCACAGCAGGTACTTGTTCTGTGGATCCAGCCAATCCACCATAACAGCTGGAGCCCTGTTTGGCCTGTTGACCTGTTTCATACCTGTCAGCTACAGAGCCCAGCTGGCCAAGCACAGATGAGCAAAGTATCAATGGTGACATTTATTTAAGGTACCTCAGCTCTCCAGACCATGCAATATCATCTAAGAAACTCTCCATGAATGTTTGGTAGAAATAACATTTAATTACCAAAATGTTATGTGTAGACCTAGTCTTTGTGCTCCGTGGCTCAATGACTTGCATCTTTAAACGATTTCAAAATTTGGGCTAGAGATGTCCACTACGGTATAAATCGCCAGGTAGATGATCCAAATAATAGATTTAACCCTGTTGTTATTTTTGTTATTTTTTAAGTGTCACTTTCAGTTTGACAATCTATATCCTGTTAAAGGTAACTGAAATGTATAACGAATACAATATCTTGTGTTCCTGTGAGGCAGTTGATACAAGGCAGTTAAGTAACTGAGAACGTGGGTTTTAGAATCCTCATCTCTGGAATCCAGAATTGTCTGAGCTGTTTATATTGGGAGGCTTAATCCTGCGTGTTGGTGATTCAGAAGATGACAAACAGTGCGATGCTGCACTCAGTGCTCAGTGGAGAGGTGGGGCGGGGGGGGGGGGGGAAGAGGTAATTTTAAAAACCTCATCCTTTCTAGGCTTATGCACCCAACTCGGTGCTGCAGGGAAGTAGCTTTGGTCACTGAGAGTGCTGAGCCCAGTATTGTTTTCTAAGGGCTTTACTAACTTTTCCAGGGAATTTACAGTTTATATTCATTAAAAAAAAAACCAAAAGATAAAATGGTGGTGGTGGTGCCTGGGATTTTATGTACATGTGTTCTTTCCAAAGCTGGGACATTAAAGCACAGTGTTCACTGAGTCCAGAGCTTTTCACCCCATTTGGCAGAAGCAGGGAGCATTTTTCATCCCTGTCCTTCCAGGAATGTAAATATCCCTGGAACTGGAGTGCTCAGGGCTTGCTTGGGTTGAACCTCACAGGAGGTGCTACTCATACCTTACTTTATTTATGGAAAACAAACTTTACTAAATGTTTTATAATTACGTGTTTCGGTCTGGTTTAAAAGCAGGTACTGCAGCAAATATGAGGCCAAGCTGCCATTAACACTTTTATTTGGAAATATTTGGCTGACAGTTCCATCTGATAGGGCTTGCTCTTTGTAGAAATAGTTCTACTTGGTGCTGAAGGAAATGATTGAGCTCGTGTTTTCTGTCTCCTCTTTGCAGGTTTGAAGAAAAAGCTCAGACTGACCCTCTCAGCGCACTGAAGTACCTGCAGAATGATTTGTATGTGACTGTGGATCACTCAGACCCCGAGGAGACAAAAGAGGTAGTGAGGAGCCATCTTTGTCTTACTTAAAAAGAAACATAAACTGTGTTCTCCCATGGAAGCTTTAAACCTCTTAAATCTTGATTTTTATCCAGTTTTAAAAAGCCCTACAGGTGCGTGACACTTTGCTATATCGCGTATTTCCCCGTGCTAAAGATCTTCCTGCTTTAGAAACAGTCATTTTACAACTGCGATTCCAGATAAAATTGTTTTTCTACTCATAATAGCCAAGACTAGGCCTTTGTTTTAATTCCAGTGTACTGGTGTGTATTTTGGGAGGTTTAATTGAAATATAAACTCCCTGAAATGTCACGAGTCTGTAGCTGGTTGCGCTGAGGGAAGCGAATAGAAACGCTTATTCACACTGCCTTTCGGCTTGTCAATATTAAATAACTCTGGGGAAGGAGGTTTTTCTCTAGATGACAGGTATTTCTGGAAGTAGGTTGTATATATACCTTGCTCGATAACCTTAAACTCTTAATTCCTCTGCCTTTTCAATGTTATCCATTAGGCATGTCTATTTATTTGTTCCGGGAATTTGTTCCCATTTCCTGTTTTGATTCCATTACTGCAGGACGTGTCACTTCACAGAAAAAAATTAAAGAAATAGTGAAAAGTGTCAGATAAGGTTTTAATGGATTTGACTGCCATTAATTTCCACATGGAACCTGGGGCAGGCAGCTGGGTGTACAAGTGTTTGGCTCCTTATGGGAAGTTGAGGAAGAGGAAACTGGTTCTTACCCTCTTCTTGCGTTAATGACTTGGGAAGTGATTTGACAGCTCCTTTTATAAAATGGGATAGAAGAATGGGTGTTGTTATTCCATGCTGAGTCTCTGGGTTAACTAACTTAATCTGTTGGGTTTAACTTGTTACTTCAGATAAAGAAAAGACCATTTTACAAACGCTAAAAGCCGTTGAGGGAGAATGTGCTTCTTGCATGTGCATGGTATAGAATTGTAGGGTTAGGAGAATTGAGGAAAAAAAATTACTCATATTAGGGTCTTGGAACCAATCATATTTGCCATAAATCTTAGCCTCTGTTCTGGTAGAACATTTGTGTGCTATGCCTTAAGTTCTCTGTTAAATGGTTTCTCATTTAAATTGTCCCATGTCAAGTAGTTTCACATCCTTTCTACACGTTTCTGGCATAGGAAAAATAATGCTGCTTTTCTTCAGGCAGGAAAGGAGATTTTATTTTTTTTTAATCCATTCAGCACATTTCAAGGGGCCTTAGCCCAATTATGCCCCATCTTCCCAGTGTGGGAGCACTTCCCTTTCCTGTTTGAACCTGTAATAATCTATAACATACAACAACTGTTCTGATGTTCTCTTCTCCCCTTCTTCTCCCTCCTACCCACTATAAGACCATGTACCATGTTCTCTGATCTCCCTTTCTCTCTGTGTCTTACCTATGTGCTGGGAGCCCCGTCATGTCTATGGAGGCCGTATCTCTCTTTGACTAACTTCTCCCAGAGAGATCTTGCATCTCATGGCTGGCTGTGCCTTTTTATTGCCTGAACAGAAAATATTTGCAATGTCATAGTTAAGCTCCTCTTAGTCCTTGATGCCTCCTGTCACGAGCAGACCAAAGGAACTACTGTAAAACCTGCACATCTGACATATTTAATATTTAATTTTCTATATTTGATATTCCCAGATCAGTATATAGTATTTACCTTGTCCACCTTCTAAGAATGAAGAATTTATCTGACTGCACAGAGTCCCCTGAGGCTTTGGGGAAAAGTACTAACTTTATTATACAAGGTAGAAATAGAATAAAATGTTAAAAAGAATTATTCCTTTTCGCAGAACATAGTAGTTCTGCACTTTAATGGTCTGGTGTATGAGCTTAGGTAGCTCCATCCAGCTGAGTGAATATTTTGTGAATCCTTTTTCTGCAGCCCTAATGCCTGATCCGAACAAAATTCAGAAGCTTCTTTCTGTCGTACCGGTCTGAACCGTTCAGCAGAACTAAAGCTTCAGTTCCAGGAGTCTTCTAAAATCATTTACCAACTCCTGCGAGACGTTTTTGTTTGGGCTTGGTTTTTTTGGTATGTGGATTTTTTTTGGGGTGTTGTTTTTTTTTTGTTGTTGTTGTTATTGTTTTTCACAAATTGCGCCAGTCAAAAAGTTGTAACTTCCAAAGGATTTTAGGAACTGGAACAGAACTGCCAGGTACATGGCATGGAGGCAGGCACTGCTCTGGTACTGACTGGGTGTATTTCTGGGTGTATTTCCAGCTGACGTCAATTTACCTTCCGGTTATCACATCAAGTTGGCTTTTTGCTCTGGCCTTACGTCTTCAAATAGCTCTGGTGCTTTCCAAGGGACTGACGCAGGAGGTTTGGATTCCATATCAGATTTCAAGCACTGGTTTGATTGTGCATCTCAGCCCAGACACCTACATACTCTCTCTTCATTTGTAATTGAGATTGTCTTAATTAATACTAAAGGCTGATGTTTCTGATCGGATTGCTCTCTGCTGGCTACAGCCATTGAAGGTTTTAAGGTTTCTTAGTGTGGCAAATCTTAAGGGAGCCTCCCCCAGCCTCGTTCTTTTTCCCTCTTTCCAGGGCAATTTTTAAATTTGGGAAGGACCAAGTTGAATAGGGTTTATCACTAACTTTTTTGCTACATTTCTGTTAGAAACTGGCACCGGTGGCTTCATGTTTTATGGATTGAGATACCTAGTGTTGTATAATATTAGAAGCAGGATTTCACTTTGAGGTAAGGCTTACTTGCTTTATAATAGAAATAATTTCTTCTAACTCTGTTAGGCAAGTCTCTTCAGCTGTTTGGAGTTGGATGCCAAAGAAAATAAACAGACTGTTCTTGAAACTTATTTTGGCATTAGCAACCAATTTTGTTTAAAGTAGCGTGAATGATTGACAGTAGGAACATATATCCCCAGATTTTCATTCCTTTGTTGTGAATTTTAGGGATGTTAATAGGATTATAGGGTTGGATTTTTTTTCCTTTTTTATTATTGTAAAGTGATGTAGATGCCTGCAAGTAACATCTATTGCATGAGTGCTTGTTTTAGTAATCACAAGCTACATGCCAGCTATGTCTGCTGTTGCCCACAAATGCAGATCCAGTTCTTTCACTGTAATTCTGCTTGAAATCTCTTAAACTTCGTCAGTTAGTTCAGTTTTTTCAAATTGGTGAATCTTTCTTTCTTTTAAAGTCTGTGGATTAATAGCTCTGACTCTATGTAAAGGAAGGTAGATGCCCAGAGCACGTGGAAGTTTGTCCATGTGTTCTAGTTCACTGAGAAATAGAGAGAGATAAGGTTGTATAAAAAAACCTGACATTTGTTGGTGTAAAAAATTCTGGTGACGTGGATGTTCATGACGTCACATACACGCAGATGTGCATTTGGTGATTGTTTGGAAGCAGAGGCTTTTAAAGATAAAAGGATGGTCAAAATAGAAAAACCAAAATGAATACCAAGTTCTGTACAAGGAAAAAATAGGTGCTGTTAAAGGACAAAAAAGAATAATCACTAGAACACTAGGATAATCATACCGAGAAAATTTCGACTCCTTAGTGGGCTATAGAAGAAATCAAGTCGACACAAAAAATGGCCAGTGCTGCCCAAGTAAAGGAGAGTAAGATGGTTTCGTACGTTGAGATTCAACTACTGGTGAAGCTCAATCCCATGGCTGCTGTAAAACAGATACAAAGCATAAGTAAAACTTGCCGTATGTTTTTCTTGGAGCATGGCAGGAGAAAGAGCGAGGACCTGGAGGCCAATTTGAGGCCTGACTAGCTTGTAGGCTGAGGCTGGAGGCCCCTGTTCAAGGCCGCTTCATACTTTCCATTCTTAAGACCTTGTCTTTAATAAATTTGCCAGATAAAGCCAGCGGGACCCAAAAGTATTGTTTGAGGCTGCATTAGACTGATATTTCTGGGAAAATTGAAGCCCAAATGGGAAAAATAGTTCTAGGAAGAAGCTAAGAAAAGCCTGTTTCTCTTCTTCATGTCCTGCTGTGATTCTTTGTAAAGTGTCAGATTCTGAGTGCTGAAGGAGCAGAGGCTTTGGAGCCAAGGAGCCTTTAGAAAAACAGGGCTCAGCCTTCCCAGCTTCAGCTCCGTCCTCAAAGAATTTCTGCTGCTCCTTGCTTCTTTGAGCCTACGCTACGAGGCACCATCCCAGCATAACTGGTCAAAGCGGAGGAACTGCTTTACACTGTGATCTTTGCACTCACCACAGCGGCCATCATGGAGGAGGAATCCAACCCCCCCCCGGGTACCTCAAAAAGAGTTGCTCTTTTCTCCCTGAAAGCAAAAAGCAGAGAGGTGCGCAGCAAACAGAGTAAAACTTGCATGAGTTGCCACGTGGTAGAATTGCCTTTTTTTTTTTTTACTGTAGGTAGAAACCTAATAAAGTACATTCGACTCATAATAGAACAATAACATTAGAAACATGAGGGGTTGTAAGCTGGAAAATACCAGAATTAATATTAGCCATGTAGTCTTAATTTAGCCTCACTGAATGTGGTTGATTATATTAGTTAACCTTATATTGGTCAGCCACATCTATGTAACTAATGCACCAGATGTATAACTAATATAACTTTATATTAGTTAACCAGATAACATTTCTCCCTAAGGAACTCCTGCCTCTGTTCAGAGGGTGGGTTGGATCTCTGGGAGAGAAGTTAATTGTGTAACGAAGGGAAGCGTTGTCTTTTGAATAGAGGCTTAATTTGGAAGGGAAGAAGCCAGTGAGCCAGAGGGATTGTCAGAAGAGAACGGGTGGTGGTGTGATTAAAGCAGTTGGGTGCTTCTGCTGCATAATTGAATTCTGGTCCTGCCTCTCGAACGGAGTTGCTATGTGACGTTAAGCAAATTGTTTTTCCTAGATGGTCATTAATTGGGTTCTTTATTCCGGTGCCTGATGGGAAAGATCCGAGGTGTGATTTGCTTGAGGGCTTTGCTCCTCTGGCTGCAAGTGAAATCAAAAGCTGCTGCATAATACTATGTATTTTGAAAAATCAGATTCTGAGAGTTTCAAATAGGGGACCCAGAATTAATCGGAATTTGTAGTGCTGTCATTAGGATAACAATTAAAATGATAAAAAAACCGATGAGGACATTAACTCCTTTTTTAGAGCAGAGTTTGAACTTCATGAAGAAACTACTGCATTGGATTTATGTTGTGAAGGGTGTTTAGAAGATCTGTTCTTGAGAAACCAGTAACCTTCCTATGCTCTGGAGAAAAAGTAGAGGTCCCTTGGGAGAGCATCACAGGGTTTGCTGGCATCGTAACGCAGATGCAGAGAGAACCAGCTGAGGCTCAGTGCTTTTGCAAACTGATGTTCTTAACTTATCTGCTTGATTTTTCTGTCAGAAAGTGCTCTTTAAACATGAGCTGATACATAAAATGTAATTTCAAAACAAACAACAGACCTCATGGTTAACTGAAGTGCAGTGCCTCCAGTGAAGGAGGAGACAAGATAGTCCTTCCCCACGAAGCTGGAAAGCAACTCTCAACTGTGAAAATCCATCACACCTCGTGCAGACGAGGCCTGGAATACTTGGTGGGAGGGTCTTTTTAATGGAGTTTAGTAGCTGGATCCTGCTGATGTGTTCTCTTAGTTGGGCATCTGAGACAGAGCCTCAAACACAGCTTCATTTCTCTTTACAGCAGGATGGCTGCTGTTGTTGCTGGGGGAACCCCTGGAAATCTGTGGCATCCTCTTTGTCCCGGCAGAGCTGGCTTCGTGCGCTACCAGGCAGCTGGCAGCGGGCTCCAAAGGCAATTGTGTAGGAGGGAAAGATAGCCAGGACGTGGCATTTGTTGACAGAAAGAGCCCAGATTTAGCCACAGGTTTTATTGGAACTTTTTGGAGCTGTTTATGCTGGGCAATCTGTTTAAGTATGTGGCTGATCTGGAGCCAAGCTACTCTGACAAGTTACACTCGCGCTGAAGCACCACGTGCAGCGTTGCGATGCCTGGTGATTTCACAGAACCAGACCTCACACTCAAGAGGGTGCTTAATCAGCCTCTTCCCCCTCTTCTGCAGTTTGTTAACCCTCTATCTTGCCAATGGCATCCCGGGGTGCATCAAGAAGAGCGTGGACAGTATGTCACGGGAGGTCATCCTCCAGCTCTACTCTGCCACACCTGGAGTACTGTGTCCAATTCTGGGCTCCCCAGTTCAATAAAGACAGTTAACTGCTGAAGGGGATACAGCAGAGGACCACAGAGATGATGAGGGGCCTGGATCATCTCTCCTATGAGGAAAGGCTGAGGGACTTAAGTCTTTTTAGTCTGGAGAAGACTGAGGAGGGATCTGATTAATGCTTATAAATACTTAAAGGGTGGGTGTCAAGAGGATGGGGCCAGTCTTTTTTCGGTGGTGCTCAGTGACAGGACAAGAGGTAACGGGTGCAAATGCAAACTGGAACACAAGAAGTTCTATCTAAACACGAGGAGGAACTTCTTGATTTTGAGGTTGGCAGAGCCCTGGAACAGGATGCCCAGGGAGGTGGTGAAGTCTCCTTCTCTGGAGACACTTCAAACCCTCCTGGACACGTTCCTGTGCAACCTGCTCTAGGCGATGCTGCTCTGGCAGGGGGTTGGACTAGATCTCCAGAGGTCCCTTCCAACCCCATAACTAACTTTCTAATCTGTTCTTAAATCCCACCAGTGCAATCTTTCACGTGAGAGCCTCCTCAAAAGAGGGAAACTTTGTCTAAAATATGTACCAGAATGGGGTTATTTTTTTCACCTTGTCATATTGATACTGAGATGTGGCTTCTTGCACTTTGTTGTAGATTTACCTTTTCATAGAAGCCTTTTACACATGTGACTTTTTGCAGTTTTGTCCTTGGATGTTCTTCTGTGGAGGCTCTGCAACCCTGACTCCTTTGAACTTTCGTTACAGAGCTCGATTTGTAAACCACTTATTTTTTTCCTAGTGCTTTCCTCATATGTTCCTAACTAATATAGGGCATCCAAAGGTGGTTGCCCTGTTGTAAACAAGACTTGCAAACCTCGATAACAGCCAGAGACTTGACTCGTTTGAAGATTCTACTCCTTTTCATGCTTTTTTACGAGTTTGTCATTTTTGCAAGAGGATGATCCTGATCTATTATAACTCCCAAATGCATTTTCATGGAGCCTGTGTACACCAACCTGTTTAGCATAGATCATTATGCCTGTTTATGTTGATTTGCATTTGGCCCTAATAAATTGCACCTTCATTTGTCATTATAAACTGAAGGAAATGGAAAAATAGCCTGAAGGCCGTCAGTTCCCATGCTGTCTGTCTGTCTGAGCATGGTGTGAGTCTGTGGACGTGGTGAACATGCCCTGTTCTGTGAAGCAGGTTATCATTGCAAACCCAGAACGATACTGACCGTGGGGCACAGATGAATCAGATCTGATTCATGGCTCCATTTTGATGTCAAACCACCGATGGCTGCCAACAGTAAAGTTATTTGACCTGTTTACCATTCTCTGTCAGCTTAATCTAGGTGATGCCTCGGTAATTTGCCTTAAATACCATATAAAAGCTTCAGAAGTCCTATGAATGTCAAAATGGACAATGTCCATTGCCAAGTCCCCTCCATAGGGCCTGCTGCCCGAGGAAGGAATCAGATTGATGTGATACAACTTCTTGTTGCCAAGTCCACGTTGGCTGTTACTCGTCACCTTCACCACTCCTAGATGCCTGCAAATTGTTTGTGTTCCCTTTTTTTTTTTCCTTGAAATTGAAATTAAACTGATGGATATGCAATTCCTGGCAGTTCTTCCCACTCCTTCCCTGAACATATTTGCTTCTCTTCTGTTTCCCTCCCTCCCTTTCTTTCCTTCGGGCTGTGTGCTGTAAAGACACAGGGATAGGAGACAAAAGATTACAAGCCTTTAAGGGATCAGCTAATTCTTTCAGAAAACATGAAAAAGCATTAAGCTTTGCTACAATGTGGGTAGCTGAAAACAGCAGCTGGGACAGAGGAAGATATTGTGTTCACTGTCTATCAGTAAGACATTAAGTGAGAATAAAACCGTGAATGTGTTGCTTAAAATGTTTTTATTCATGATTCTTAAAGAACTAAGGTTTTGGTGGGATTTTTTTGTTGTTCTTCTGTGTTTTTAATTAAAAACTTGTTTCCTTAAATTTATGATATGAGCTTCTCTGACAGTTCTGGAGGGTTTTTGTCATTTAAAGCTTTGTGTTTTAGAAGTTCACGCTGCCCTGTAGCAGTTACCCAGTTTTCACACTATCTAATCCTTGCTCCCTGAAACCATACCACGTTCATCCCTGGGAATTTGTTGCGTGGAACAGTCTCTACCTTATTTCTACACTGTGATATCTGCCAGAGGGGAAAAAAATATATATAAAAAAATGAGGTTTTATGGCTGCTGGTCAAGTACCTTTCATTGCATCGAAGCTGCTCTAATTCTAGGAAAAACCATCCAACTTCTTCGGCCAAGGTGACAACTTGTATTTCTCATATGAAAGTGTCTGCTGCTGTTATTCAGAGTATGTGTGGTGCAGAAGTTCTAGGGATTGTGCAAAGAAAACCCAGCAGCTCTAAAGCCACTTGGATTTCTATGAATCTTTTGGATTGTTTCCTGTGCAGTTAATAATGCTATTTTTCTTTCTTTGTCCCTTTGCCTCCTCTTCTGCAGTTTCAGCTTCTCGCCTCAGCGTTATTTAAGTCTGGCTCAGATTTCACCACTCTTGGTGAGTATTGTGTATCAGAAGAATTATACTAAGTATGTTCCCTCTGGTAATTGCTCTTTGTTCCTACTGTTTTTTTTTATTTCAAATGTTACGGTTCATATGAATATTGTAGGCCCTTTTTGGTTTGAATATGCAAAGTGCCACTACACAGACATTTGAGAGATTATTTAAAATGACCAGTGTCCAATGCCTTCAGCCCATATTTAAAACATCTGTCACCAGTGGTTTTAAACCCGTGCCTCCCGGGATCACTTTCTGTCTCTTATTACATGTGATGCTTCACTGTTACCCAAATAAACAGAAGCTTTGGTCAGAATAAAGCACCTCCTGTTATGTCACGTTGGAATCTCACAGCATGGCTACGGCTCTGTTTGCTGTGATAACTGCAATTCCTGGAGTAGTTTGGTTCGCTCTGTTCTTTGCAGAAGTAGTTCTTTGGGCAGAATGTCAAGAGCAGAGAAAACAGTGGCGTGTAGGGCTGGAAACAGGAGGCCTGAGCCAAAGCCGTAATTCATTTCACTCTTCTATCCAGTTAACTCTCTTAAATGGTTGAGAGGTTAATCCTGGGCAGGCTGTAGGAAGGCTATAGGTCTAATTTACAGTCTTGTAATGATGCGTTGTCCTTAAGTTACCGAGCTCTCGCTCGGAGTATGGATGACCTCAGTTTTTCATAAATGTTTGATTCCCAATTTAAGGAATTGAGGGTAGGAAAAAGCCCCCTGGGGTGTCATTGTCCCTCTAAGGTACATTGCTCTCAGCCCTGCTGGATGAAACAGTTCTGCTGAGCTTGTGTGGTTTGGAAGATGTTATCTGGTTGATGCTGTGAGATTAATTTTTTTAAAGGAAGAAAACTCAAGTTTCAGAAAGTTGTTTTTCCCCTAGTTTTAAAGTAGTCTAAAAGATGAATTAGTTCCTGGCACAGCACAATACTTTATTCAGAAGTTGGCTTTACAGATAGGAGGATACATATATCAAGTGGTACTTCTAAAAGAAAACAAAAAAGCCCAAGCTCTCCTTGATTTGATTAACTTGGTTGACTTTGATTAACTGAAGAGTTGAGTTCACTGAATTAAAAAGCATTCCTTTGAGATACCAGCGATTGAAATAATACAAAGCAGAGGAAATCGTTGTGTCCCCGCTCTATTGTTCTTGCTGTTGATGGTTTTAAGTATGAGGATTTGGATAAACAAAGCTGCTGCTGGGGCCTAAACCCTCCCCTGGTGGGAGGCGGCACTTCACAAACCTCCTTGGCAAAGAAACCTCGTGCCAAGATGCAGCCTGGGTCCTTCCACAAGTTCCAGGGATTAAATAGCAACAATTACATAGACTTGAGTTCCTACCATCAGCAGAACTTGTCTTAAGAAAATACTGCAAGCGCTACAAGTACCAGCTCCGGTTGAGACAGTCGTGAAGATAATGAGGAAAGCCTGAGGACAGAAGAAATGAGGCACCAAATAAAAATAGCTAGACAGATTTTTTTGTTTTCTGGGCCATCGGAGCAGTCCCCTGAGGACTTCTGCTTCCCCCCTTTCTTCAGCACTGTCAATGAGCCTGACAAAGCCATTTGCCAATTCCTTTTTATGGCGTTTTGATTGTGGCGTTGGCTTGGGGTGATGTGATCTCTGGGGGTGTGTGCACAGAGCGGAGGGATGGAGAGCTGGCAACCTTATTAATTGAGGCAGAATTAATAAATAGTTAACATCACTCCAAACTGGACAACTGGCATCTTCTACCGCTAAAACTGAGCATTTCAAGTAGGGAGTGCTGATTTGTTTTCTCCTTTTCTTCCTTCCCCCAGGATTTTCGGATGTTGACCACACGTACGCGCAGAGAACTCAGCTGTTTGATACACTGGTCAACTTCTTTCCAGACAACATGACCCCTCCTAAAGGCAACCTGGTAGACCTCATCACGCTGTAACGAAGCGATCACTGGACACGTGGAAGAGGGGGAAAAGCATCCATTTTCAGTATTTTAATTTTTTTACTGCATTGATTGACTGCTGGGATGAAGTAATATAGTAACCCCTAGGTGTTTGGAAGGGGTTTTATACTTGTATGGTGAATCCCTGAAGCTTTTCCCTTGGAGTAGGTTAATAAAATGTAACTGACGTACTTCTGACTAAATATATATATTTTTTCTGATCTTTGGATTTTGAGTTAGCACATGTAAGATGAAAAGGTGGGGGGAAAGAAAAAAAAAAACCCCAAACAATAAAAGCCAATCATGCAGTGATTGTTTTTGCCTGTAGGGGAAAACTGAGATTTGTGGGTCGTCTGGAATTTAAAGGGATGGGTTTGATTTTGGGTTTTGTGAGAAAGCAGGGGGGAGGTTGTTCTTTGCTCATTTGTAGCTCGTCAGGATGCACTGCTTTATCCTGCACCTCCCTCCTCAGCAGCTGAATGACTCGGTGGTGGGACACTGGCAAGTGTTGAGGTAACAGTGATGTATGTACGTGTCTCCAGTCTTGGAATGGCAATGTGTCATGTGAAGGGGAGCCCATGTGACAAATCACCTGTCTCATCGTCCCAGAACCGGGCTGACAGTCGTGTCTAATTGCATCTGACATCTGGTCTAAACCAAAACACCTAAATGTCCATCTTCTCTTCTCTGGAGGCTTCCACTTAGACCTGGTGGGCGAGTGGGAACCTCAGAGAAACTGCTGGAAAACAGGAGTGTGGTCGTCACCTGCACAGGCCCCTTTTTAGGGATCCTTCCGTTTCCATTGCCATGCTCCTCCCATGAGAAACCCTGCGGGTCCTCACCGAGCCCTGGCAGGACTGGGTCTTCCACCAGACACCCACCCAACCTCTGCAGCCTGATTCCAGGTCGGGTGTAGGGTTTCTGAAACCAGTTGTCCTTGTTTACATGCACTGATGCTCCTGTGTGCGTTTGTCAATGTGTCCATGTAAAGAGGATCTCTCCCAACAGCTTCTCTCCTTCCTACCTAGTCCATCTCATTCACTTCTTGAATGCATTTTAGACCTAGATCTGGACGTAAGGGAGGCCTTTTTAGCATAAATCTCTTTGAAAGCAAGCTGATGCATATGTAGAGAAAATATATTCTTCCTTGCTGAAAGCCTTCTTTATTTATAAGGTAAGGGCTTGGTGCTGCACTGTGAAGTGGAATGAAGGATACATGTTCCCATTGTTTGAAATAGGTGTCGGTGAGCACTCACTACAAACTGGCAGATGTAAATATATATATATATACACACATATATATATGAGACTGCAAAGCTTTATGTCCAGCAACGTTCATGCCAGGAGGGTGTCATTGCTGCACCTGCCGTGGCTGCACGACTCCTTGAACTTGCTGGAAGTCTTGTGTCTGCAAAAACGATTTGGGTCCCTTGAAATAAAGAGTTAGTGAAGTGTCTTTTTCAGAGCTGGAGTGTCCGCTTGCTTTGGTTGCGTCGTGTTGCCTCTTCATCGTGTTCTTCGTGTGACTTTTGTAGCCCTGGTATGTTAGAAATAAATTTAAGTAGTGCATATTTAGTGTTTAATCACTAAGGAACAATATGTTAGAGGGTGGGCTTTGCTTTGTCTTCAGGGAGGACTATACAAATACAGTGTTTGGAAGTTGCCTGTAAGTTGAGAGCGTTCAGGCATCGTGTGCTTGAGCAGGTGGCAAATCAGATGTCGGGGGGAGTTTGGGGGGAGAATCCACTCTCAGTGCATAGTGGTGTAAACGAAATCTCATTACATTGTTTTTTTGAAACATTGCCATTGTTTTTTCCAGCGACACAGAGGATTTGATGTCACTGCTAGGCTCTACCTAGCACTCTGCTGTCTTTGCTGAGCCTTTATTAACTATTTAAAACAGCTTATATGGGTATGAATGTGGATACTGGTGGTGCTGTACTGGGGGAATGTTCCAACAGAGATGTTGTTTCCAGTGAGATTGAACTGGGCAATTTTAATGCAACCACCCGAAATGCTGCAGCTCCCGTAGTCCCGTATCGCTTGATCTTAGTACCCGTGTGCTCTCCAGCTTCAGTCAGATGATTAGTTGCTTTTTGGGATGGTTTTCTGATAACCCAAGCTCTCTGTAAACTTTCCTGTGTGCGTTTTCGATGTCTCTGTGTGAGGCTGAACCTCAGAAGATACGCTGAGGCTGTGGACAGTGGAGGTTCAGGAACACCACAAGCTCCCTGAGCAGCGTTGGTGCCAACCCATGCACCACCTCAGGCTTGATTTGTGCTACACAAGTTCTATCCAAACTCATAGTCCTCTGCATCAGGAGTTGCATGCGAAGCCTGACAGCCCAGCTCAGGGTTTTGGCGGGGGGGTTTTTTTGGTGTAGCAGAGAGTAAATGAATAATTTTGTTGTCGTTGAGCGAGGTGAACGTTGCTCCTCAGAAGGACTGACAAGGCCAGTTAACGAGAGCGCTTCAGGATGACCAAATATTGACCTGACTTTATCCCGAGCGGATCGATTTATGGATTACAGCTGGTGATTCACCAGCAGAAACTATTTGCTCGGCTTCGGAGCGTTTGTGGAGCAGCAGAGGCACCCTGTGGCCAGAGAGGTTAATCCAAAGGGAAGGCTTTTTGGGTCTTTGCCAACGGTCTTTCCTGGTTCTGTGTCCTTAGAGCTAGGAGTCAAATTTAAGGGATTTCTCTGCATCAGTGTATGCTACTCTGCCTATTTTTTTTTTTTTAAACTAATTACAAATTCTGAGCAGTGAAGTATAAATTACCTTTCTAAATAAGCCAGTTATTGACAAGCAGTTACAGGGGGAGTTAGAATTTAATTACACGTGGATCTTTAAAGCTATTGGTGGTATTCCAGGAAGGTGTCAGATGGGAGCGTTGTGGATAGACTGAAGTACAAACAGAAAAGAGAGCTGCTTGATCTGAGAACAGCCACCTGAGGATGTTTCCCAGCACAGTGCATGTAGTGTTATAAATGTACAATCTGTACGTGAGAAGTCTTCTAACCTCACCCTTCCTGCTTGCAGGCTGGAAGAGAAACTGCTTTTTTTAGCTTTGACAAGACAAAAAGACTACATTTTGCCTTTACCTTCTATTATAAGGTTACTTTGGCTTTAACACGGCGGAATCTCTGCACTCCAGTAGTTTATCTCTAAATTACAAGTTAACTTGTAAATATGGTATTGCAAAAAAAAGCACTGCTACTTGTCAGAGAGGGACTGATGATAACTGGGGTCTCTAAAGCCAAACTTACAAGCTTCTGGTATGTTTTTTAAAGCTGTAGGAAGTCAGGTTGGAATAAATTTCATCAATACAGATATCAAGACTTCAGTCCTGATTTAGTTTTTATACAAAAATTATTCTTGAGATCCATGAGTCTTATTCTTCACTGGCACAGGCCTTCAGAATAGTTGCCCTTATGATGTTATGCAGTAAATCATCTATTTGGAAAACATGGAAATGTTCTTTATGCAAGGTTGTTCCTAGAGAAATAAAATTCTTTGCATTTGATTTTTGGTCACTTGGATTAAGTAGAATTAAGCATCAGTTTCTTAATGTTTGTCTTGTACCAACCTCTCATAGTAGTTGTGAGGCAGAAGTCCTTAAGAGTTCTTCCAAAATTACTTTTCCAAGTAAGTGCTGCTGTTCCTGGGTGACCTAACACACCATTTCTTTCATGTGGCAGGAGGACCTATGTAGATGTTGTTAAAAATGAAATGTAGCTACATTTTCCCCCCTTTTTTCTGAAGGTTAATTAATTAACTAATAATTGATCCCGGGGAGACCTGAAGGCTGGTATGAAGTAGTTACTGAAATCAGTTGTAGCTTTTCTCTTCTGGCTCTTTGAAAGATAATATTTGTGATGTATTTATTCTTAAACACCTTTTCTTTTTGTTGAATAAAATGAGGAAGGAGAACTTCTTCTAAGAGTTTAGTTTGCCCTTTTGCTGTATGGCATCCCATATGTCATGTTTAGGTAGTCATGTAAAAATAAAAAATCTAGTCATGTAAATAAATATCTGGGGGAAAATCAGTCTGTGAAGATTTAATTGGAAAGATTTTTTTCAAATGTATTTACCTCGTGGAGTGGTATCTAGAGTGAAATTAGGGAACTTTCCCCAAGAACATACTAAAACATGCCTGTATTGGGATTGTAGCAGAGTAAGGATGTAGTGATGGGCTGAAATTAAATTATTGACATTTTTTGACTGATTATAATAACAAAGCCTGAAAATTTAATGATTAAAGAACAGGTGAGCAAATGAATCAGACTCCTGATTTGCAGGGAGCAGTGGTGAGGAATCGTGATGGCTTCATCTGTGGTTTTCTTCACAAGCATCAGGGTCTCCATCACCCATTTCTTCTTCCAGAAGAGACTCTTCCAAAGCGGAGTAATGACTCTGGAAGAGGATTTTCTGTAGGCCATTTATTTAAAAGGCAGGAGGGTGGTGGGTACCTGCACCACTGATACTATTCATTCTCTTGCTGCCTCTTGTATTTCAGAACTGAGAAGGAGATGTTTTCATAGAATTTATGGAATGAAACTTTTAATATGAATTTGCTCAGCCTTAAAACTTGAATGCTCCTACATCCCTCTCCATGCAGCAATTCTGCACACATCTAGATGTCCATGCAGAGGTACATACATGATGTAACACTGTGCTGCTTCTGGGGAAAACAGCAAAAGCTGTTAGATACATTTCCATCCGGTATCTTTTTGTTTTCAGAAGTGGAAAAACATGAAATCCCGAGTCCTGGTGTGCGCTTTGAATTTTAGCTTATTAGTTGTTGGTTTGCTGGGAGCAAATGTTTGGCTGTTGTCAAGTGAAGTTCCGACAGTAAAAAGCAATTCATGTGTGTGCCTCTGGAAGTGCTTGTGTTGTTTTATAGCTGTAGTTCTTACAGAAACAGAGGTGGGCCCAGTTAAAATAAAAAATAAAATCTATAGCTGTTCTGATTAGGGGAAAAACTGGAGAAACTCTGAATGAGCTTGGCCAATTTTAAAAAGGACACGATAGGTCTTATTTCGTGAGAGTTTAAAAACAACTGACTTGTTCTAGATATGGATTGGTGGGGCTATATAAGTTGTAAATATTGTTGAAATGGAAACGTACTGTCACAAGCTTGTTAGTGGATCTAAACGCCTTGGGGTATGGTAGACCCGACCGTATCGTGTCATGGAAAAGGTGATGCTGGAAATTATTCAAGTTGTGGAAATGGCTTAGAGGCAAAAAATCCCTGTTTTTACTGAAAGCCTCTATTATAATGAAAAGTTGGAGTGGAAAATGTAGGTTTACTGCACTGGAACTGTTATAATAGTGCACGGCTCAGCACTTGGAGAAATTGACTCCAGATGCTTTTATCTGTAGGCAATGGATCCAAAGGCGGTTTCAGAGTGGAAGCCAGTTAATGACCTGCTTATTGCTGTTTGAGAGTCCCACAAGAAAACGTCGGGGTTGGTGCCAGCAGGTAATGCTTCTGGCGTTCCTGGCAGAGGTCAAAGAGCTGGATGGAGCTTTGGATTATCCTCATATGCTTAGGTTAAATATAGGTTGTGTATATATATATATAACAACCTCTGCAGAGGATAGTGGTTCTGTGGGCTGTATAGAACGCTAGCTTAGGCGTAGAGGTCTGTAAGGCAGCATCTTCCCCAAGCACTGATCCTCAAGGTAACAACACTGACACTGCTCTGTCTCCTTTGCTTTCATGGATTTGGGCTCGATTTGTTAGTGGTGAACTCCCAACAGCTGCTGTGACACAAACTCAGTGCTCTGCTTCCGAACATTAATAGCCACAGACGGGCTTAAGCTGCTGTCAGGGGATCACTTCAGTGCCCTGAAATCTTCATTTATACTTGGTGCAGACCAAGGGACATGTTGGCTTGGCTTCCAGCTGTTTGCTGTAAATTCAGCGCAGTTTTAGCTGCCCACCTGGAGACTGTAAGGATTTAAGGGCTGTCAGAAATCAGTCGATTCTGTTCAGCTCTAGCGTGGGATCACGGTTCGTTCCTGGGAAAAGTGGAGTGAGCGAGTGAATAGCTCAAAACTGGCTCTTACCAGGTTAGATTTTTGGTTTTGCTACTGATTTGAAAGGAAAAGCTTATAGGTGTGGTGGTCAAAGCATGGTCCCTTGGGTGTTCCCCCCATTTATTTTGATTTTTTTCTTTCCCCTTGTGACTGTTTACTGCTATAAAATGCTGTGCCTTTAGACTTCCCTCAGTTTAATAGAGTATCTGGTGAGGAGAGCTGGGAAGGGACTCTGGATCAGGGAGTGGAGCAATAGGACAAAGTGGGGAATGGTTCCAAACTGAAAGAGGGCAAATTTGGATTAAATATTAGGAAAAAATTATTTTCTGTGAAGGTGATGAAACACTGGCCCAGGTTGCCCAGAGAAGCTGTGGCTGCCCCATCCCTGGAGGGGTTCAAGGCCAGGCTGGATGGGGCTTTGGGCAACCTGGTGGGAGGTGTCCCTGCCCAGGGCAGGGGGGGTGGAACTTGATGATATTTAAGGTCCCTTCCAACCCAAACCATTCTATGATTTTATGAATTAAATGTTGGAGCTGCGTGGTGCTTATTGAGGCATCAGTTTCTCCATGTCACATCATCATAGTCCCATGGCTTCCTTTGCAAAACTTCTTTACTGCTGCCTCTGAAACAGTCAGGGAGGATCCTTGTGATTTAGGG